>SZWC01003812.1:0-5000 GCA_023375785.1 Penium margaritaceum
AGATATAGATATAGATATAGATATAGATATAGATATAGATATAGATATAGATATAGATATAGATATAGATATAGATATAGATATAGATATAGATATAGATATAGATATAGAAATATATATAGATGTATAGAGATATATATGTACCTAAATAAATTTAATGAAACATTGTTAGGTTTAAACATGTAGGTATAATCATAGATATAGATTTTATATTGTGTATATAAATTTTGATATAGATATAGATATAAGTATATGTTGTTTTAGATCTTTTATTTTAAAAAAAGCTTATCATTTCAGTTAGTTTTTATATCATTATCAGGTACTTTGGCTACTTAAGGCTTATGTTTTTAGGAGCCAAAGCTTTAAACAAATGTAGATGAGGTAGATTCTTGTTCGACTCTAGCCCTTAAAATATGTAGAGGCTAAGGTGTTAGAAGTGTCGCAATAGAAAATCGATGCTGTCACTCATTCAATCCTTAAACATTATTTAGGTTCTAAATTTCACACGACGTTCTAGTTTGGAACGAGTTGTATTGTGTTGCATGTTTTGAATAGTCCCCTTTGACAACCCTTTCATTTTTTCTATGACTTTGCTGAGCTTAAATGCGGAAGCAGGCAAATCGTTCACTCTCCTTGGATGAATATTTTAAGCATGTAGAATTTGCATCCATATTTGACCCGCTTTAATTAAAGATGTAGATGTTGATGTTAACACTGATGTGGATCATAATAACGTAAAAGATACCATAGACATAGTTATTGATACACGTATGCATATAGTTCAAAATTGAGATACATATCAATATTTCTTCCAGTTTGGGGGTTCATCCTCATACCCATTGAACTTTTCATAAATCTCCCATGTTCACAAGTTATTGATCAACGATCCTATCCACTAGTTTACTCTTAAAGATGCCTCATCCATAGGACTTAGAAAATCAATGGTATATCTAACATAATGCAACGTGATGATATTGTTGATGTCGCATGTGTTGGGCGTTTCTTTGCTGACCTTATCATCTTAATTTAATAGTTTCCAGCCCCTCTATTGATTTGATTTTGGCTGTTTATGGGGGGTAATGTTGCTTGGAGGGTCTTAGACTTTGCATGTCTTGAAATGGAATATGATTTGCCTATTCCCTTTGGGGCCCAGTAGAAGTGCGCTTATAAATATCTTAATAATAAATGGTGAACGGCATTTGGAAAAGAGTTTAACCTTTTTTTGTGAAATTGAAGGGCTTTCAGGTTGAAAATGTGGGTTGGTTTTTTTATCGCGAGTTTGGGATGGAGTGATAATTAATATTGAGAAAATATGTGCTTTTGTCTCATCTTTGATGTGTCATGCACGACGTTGATAGAGGATGGAAAAGATATGGATATCAGTTCATTGAAACTCTGGATTTAGGGTGATTCAATTTTAATTCGTTGAGATAGAGATATATACGTGAAGTTAGAAATTTTAATCCTAGAAATGGACACGAATTGCAATTCATTTCGAAAATTGCATAGATATCCAGAATTTGAGATTGAATTGTATAGTTTAAACTGGATATAGATTCTGAGTTGTGGATATAATTGTTTTATGATTGATTTCAGATTGTTGATTTGTAGTGTTAAGCCTTGTTCAATATGGGCCCCGTGTAGGTGCGTCATGCCGTTGGTTGTGTTTCAGGTGAAGGCTGCGTCTGGTTGCGTAAAATGTGTTTTGTGTATAACTTGAGGATGGATTGCAGATGGTTCAAACCGGATTCCTCTCGGCGTCGATCGAGTAACAGCGTTTTGTTTGTACACTTTGAATTCGTGAAAACCTGCTTGTGCATCTTGTCAGGTTTACACTATGTATCGCATTTTTGTCTAGATCAACCCTTCGCTTCATTCCTCTCTTGTCCATTTGAGAAGGGAAAGCACCTGCAGCTATTCATATCGGACCCTCTAGCAGAAGTGGCTGGACTGGAAACGTTTGCGAGAGCTCACGGCCGACTTCACTACACAGGAGAACTGCATAGGCGATCCCAACGACCACGATGGGGCGGCTGAATGATCGCACGGTTATTAGGCGGGACATTTATCCGTTGGTTCGAACGTGCCTTGGAGACCAGCCTACTGAGACGCGTTTCCGTCGATAAAAATCAAAATGTAAACAAAATGAGTAATCAAGTATTTAGCATGCCAGAAACGAACCGCAAACCCATCAACTACGACAAGTGCGGATGGGCCCCGTCTGCCAAAAAGACGGGTACGTATATTAGGTTTAGAGGGCGACCCAATAGTTATAAAAAAAACATCTCCGGCCGCAACCAGAGGCGACCTATTATTTCGGATGTGCAAGAACCTCGGTGACCACCTCGCGTGACCTTCGCCAGGTCACATCGTTTCAAACCAAGCCGGTGGATTTCTCTTCGGCACCCTCAAAGCAGAATTTCGGATTCCGGAGCAAAAGAGATTCGAAGGCCGTCCACGGCAGGCATAGCGCGGATCGTCCGGATGGAGGGTGTGGACACGGAGAACGACCGTTGCTGGACCAATGATCAATATCTGTTTCAACCTGTGGCAAAATCTCAGGTGGATGCGTAGAGATCTAGCACGCTTGACGACGCCGCTAGGTTTCATCCAAGGCAGAAGTTGGCAGGAACGGCACACGCGTCTGTTCCGTAAACGAGTGCGAGCTTTGACTTCGAGGGAACTTCGACCTCATCGAACAACACAGGTCCCCGGAGCCCAACGTGATGTTTTGAAAATGGTCGACATCTTCCTACTTACGATGTGCTGTCCCGATCTTTCAGCTTTGCAGCGGCGCCGCTCGCTGGACAAAACAGTGGAACCAATCGAACCTGGCGGACGACAATTCAACTTCAAAATAGGCAGGGCTCCATTTCTCGGACGTTGTTGAACCTCTAGTGTAGCGAGGATTGTAGGCAACAAGCCGTGTAACAACAATTAAAACTATTCACAAAATATTGTAACAAAAAATGAAGACAAAAATTTCTACAGGCAATGAATATAGAATGCACAATAATCATTTCTTTTCTTCCATCGATCGAAAATAATATTCAAAATAACTCAAACAAATGATTCATTCTGGTTACAAATTCTTCATTTTGTGTTGAAGGAAAGACGGAAACTATAATCGTTGAAAATGCCAATTACCCCTGTTTTGTCACCCTTGACCCTCATATACCCCTCCGTCGGAACAATAAGCCCCATCCGCCCCTTCGTCGGAACGATGTTTCGATGTGACGAGGATAGTGCATGTGCGTTTCATACGGCCATTCAGACCTCCGGTGACCGCATTTACGGGTTTCCGGTCTAGTTCACATTTGAAGAAGAAAAAAAACATACCCACATAAAATGAGCACATGAACCACGCTGAACCCCACATTCTCGAGTGCCGAAATGTGAACATCGTCGACATGACACACATGCACTGGTGTCAAGTACTTTTGTGTAGTCCGGTTATACGAAATGAGGAGCAAATCATCGGAAAATTCAAATAAAAATACCAAGACACCCTTCTACACTACACACATTAACCATATACCGTCACATTACGAGTTGGCAATTCCCAGGGGGTATATGGGGCTTATTGTTCATGGGTAGGGGAGAATGAGGCTTATCGTGCCAGCGGAGGGGCGGATGAGGCTTATCGTTCCGACTGAGGGGCGGATCAGGCTTATCACTCCGACGGAGGGGCGAATGGGGCTTATCGTTCCGACGGAGGGGCGGATGAGGCTTATCGCTCCGACGGAGGGGCGGATGGGACTTATTGTGCGAAACTGGGGGTATATAGTCACTCCGCCCAACTATAATTCTCGCACAAATACATAGCACTTGGCACACATTTAGGCGTAACTCCTCACACTTTACGAATTGGAGTAGGCTCATAGACCGAACACAAATATTTCAAACTCATTTCAACTAACAATCGAAGTGCTCTCCGTGTAACACAAGTGTACCATGTAAGTTGAATTGATCCTGGCCTTGAGGGTGGCGAATGGGATGAATTGAGGTTTGGAGACCCTCAAGTACCGTGGTTTTGGCCCTCTAGTCCAACTAACATGCCTTCGCTACACTCGGTATTAGAAAGCTTGAGTTCAATACCCAATGTGGACATTGAGGGCGTGTATATTTCTGTGTGGGAGGAATGTAACGCTAGTGTGCAACGTCGCATAAAATAGTCCTGACGCGTGGGGTGGTGAATAGAATGCCATGAGGGTCGGAGACCCTCAAGAACCGAGGTTTTGGCCCATTGTGCTAAGCTTCCTCTTTGTTCGATACATTTGGTATGCAAGTGCTGGGGTTCCACACCCATTGTGGACAATGAGGGTGGGTCCATTCCTGTGTGGGAGCAATGTACCGTGAGGTGCGCCATGTGGCCAGAACTGGACATGGCCGCTAGGGCGGCGAATGGGATGACTTGAGGGTCGAAGACCCTCAAGTACCAAACTTTGCACCAAGTGGTCCAAGCTTCCCGTCCATTTGTAACACTCCATTTCCAAGTAATGATCCCAAGTAACAGAAGCTAGCATAAAAAAGCTGGAATTTGTTTGATTTCTACATAACAAAATAAAACACTATCTCTCCTCTTTTTTGTTTTCTCTTTTTTCTTAGACTCACCATATATACCCACTATGCTTCATTGTATTACCAAGCCACAAAAAACTCCCTTTCTTAAACCATAAAGTGAAAAAATAAATCATAATATAACATGAGAAATAAGGTTAAATTGATTAATTTAGTTTCCTATAAGGATATCATTTAATTTCTTCTTACCAACCATAAGTATAGTCCATTTCCAATATAAGTGAGATCAGTTTTTGTGTGTAAAGGTGTTTTTTGTGAACATACATAATGAATAGGGGGTACTACCTAATGTATCCGTGCAAACATCTACATGTTCTTGAGATATCCTCAAGTTGACCATTAAAGTAGTTGAATCTACATCGTTAAAAAATAATTTAATGTCCATTTTGATGGCTCATCAATGATATTATTCGCTGATC
>SZWC01003812.1:10000-11750 GCA_023375785.1 Penium margaritaceum
GCACACAAACATACAAACACGCACACAAATATACATTCACACATACACACACACACACACACACACACACATACATACACACACACACACACTCACACAAGAACAAGCACACACATAGACACATCCATACACACACACACATACACACACACACACACATGTACAGACACACTCGGATGCACACAAACATACAAACACGCACACAAATATACATTCACACATACACACACACACACACACACACACACATACATACACACACACACA
The DNA here is from genome assembly GCA_023375785.1 of Penium margaritaceum. NCBI lineage: Eukaryota > Viridiplantae > Streptophyta > Zygnematophyceae > Desmidiales > Peniaceae > Penium > Penium margaritaceum. Next base: position 10,268 of record SZWC01003812.1, read on the forward strand.
CACTCACACAAGAACAAGCACACACATAGACACATCCATACACACACACACATACACACACACACACACATGTACAGACACACTCGGATGCACACAAACATACAAACACGCACACAAATATACATTCACACATACACACACACACACACACACACACACATACATACACACACACACACACTCACACAAGAACAAGCACACACATAGACACATCCATACACACACACACATACACACACACACACACATGTACAGACACACTCGGATGCACACAAACATACAAACACGCACACAAATATACATTCACACATACACACACACACACACACACACACACATACATACACACACACACACACTCACACAAGAACAAGCACACACATAGACACATCCATACACACACACACACACAAACACACACACACACACAAACAAAAACACACACACACACACACACACAGAGTGTGTGTGAGTTTTAGTGTTTATGTTATTTGTATGTGTGTGTTTGTGTGTGTGTGTGTGTGTGTGTATGTGTGTGTTTGTGTTTGTGTGTGTGTGTGTTAAAGCATGTATGAAGTCTTGTACAAAATCTTGTTGAGGTAGAGATTTGATCATGCACACTACACATGTGGCAAGTACACTATGGACATGTTAATGCCATTTGTTATTTTAGTGTATCCTTCATGGGTATTCAAGATGATGTTTTAATGATTGTTTATTTTGTATGGGAGGGAACAAGGAAATGATATAGTATAACATATGATTTCAAATAACATCCTTACCATTTTTGAAGTTATAAATACAATGGTGTGACACATAGCCATAAGTGCCCCTCATAAAATTGCACGAGTTGGGATAAACGCTAGAAAATATGAAAACTTACACTTTTTTGTTTTTCGTGATTTGTTTTTGAAAGACTAGCTGCTACAAATTGGTAAACGTGTAGATTGTATTGGTGTGTGAAATTTTATGAATTAAATGTTATTAAAAAATAGAATGACATGGAAGAAACATTATATTCATTTATTCCTTATGTATGTTGTTTTTGTATTGTTAGGGAGAAAAATTCAATTCCTTTTCTTGTTACATCCATAGTTCATTTCAATATTCAATAATTGGTTGAAATTTCCTTAAGAGTTTTGTGAAGATATATTTGCAACAAAAAATGAGATTGTGTGGAATCTCATTTTTCTATGTACCTTGATTTTGTTTAAAAATATATATTAAAATAATAGTTAAGTTAAATAACCTATATTAACCTATTAATCTATTTTTGGAAATTTCATGATAAAAGGGAAGGTTTAAGTTTTCTATACTCTTAAACTTTTGCTAGTGTGTTTGGATCATAAAAGATGAGATATATGTATATATATATAGATAGAGAGAGAGGGGGAGAGAGAGAGAGAGAGAGAGAGAGAGAGAGAGAGAGAGAGAGAGAGAGAGAGAGAGAGAGAGAGAGAGAGAGATAGAGAGAGAGAGAGAG
>SZWC01003812.1:30626-54932 GCA_023375785.1 Penium margaritaceum
TCAGTCCAAGGCCTGGCGCTTCTGGGACCCATCCCGACACTGCATCGTCGAGTCCCGCGATGCCCTCTTTTTCGAGGACCTGTTTCCCCGCGACCTCATCCGCTCCGGCTCGTCCGTGTCCCTCCCGTCGCGTGGGGGAGTGTTGAGTCCGTCCTCCGTCCTGTCGCTTCCGGGTGACACATCACCCCGTCCCTCTGAGCCGGTAGCCCCGGTCGCGGCCGCTGGCCCCTCCGAGCCAGCTGCCCCAGTCGCGTCCGCTGGCCCATCCCGGCTGGCAACCCCAGTCGCGTCTGCTGGTCCCTCCGGGCCGGCAGCCCCAGTCGCGTCTGCCGGCTCCTCCGGGCCGGCAACCCCAGTCGCATCTACTGGCCCCTCCGGGCCGGCAGCCCCAGTCGCGTCCGCTGGTCCCTCCGGGCCGGCAACCCCAGTCGCGTCCGTTGGCCCATCCGGGCCAGCAGCCCCAGTCGCGTCCGCTGGTCCCTCCGGGCCGGCAACCCCAGTCGCATCTACTGGCCCCTCCGGGCCGGCAGCCCCAGTCGCGTCCGCTGGTCCCTGCGGGCCGACAGCCCCAGTCGCGTCCGCTGGTCCCTCCGGGCCGGTAGTCCCAGCTGCTTCCGATAGCCCCCCCGGGCCGACGTCTCCAGTCGCGTCCGCTGGCCCCTCCGGGCCAGCAGCCCCAGACGCGTCCATTCGCCCTTCTGGGCCGGCAACCCCAGCTGCGCCCGTTGGCTCCCCTGGCCCAGCAGCGCCTGTTGCGTCTACTGGCTCCTCCGGCCCAACAGCACCGTCCGCCTCCGTCGGCCCGTCGGACTCAGCACCATCTTCTGCCCAACCGCGCTACACACGTGGCCCAGGCGGCAGCCTCCGACCTCGGCCAACTGTGAGCGCGCAGACTGTCGCTCCCCGTTCCGTGGCGCCTCGAGCCCCTGTGGCTCAACGTGTCTCCTCCACTCCCACGGTCGTGAGTGGGGACCCTGGCACAAAGGCTCTCGGCCTGACCACTTCTGCCATTATCGCAGAGCTTCACCTGGGCTCTGCATTGGGGTACGCCATGCTTCTTCACGAGCATCGGCATGCTGTCGTGGCCGCACTCGCATGCATCCCACCTGGGGCTCGTGATGCACATGCCCTCTCAGTCCGGTCCACAGCGCGCCCAGAGGACCCTTCCACCCTACGCGAGGCACGAGCCTCCCCTGAGGCCGCACATTGGGATGCTGCCTGTGCCGAGGAGCTCGCCGCTATCCGACAACACCACGTGTATGACCTCGTCGACCTCCCTCCAGGCAAGAAGGCCATCGGTGCCAAGTGGGTCTTTCGGCGTAAGTGGAAGCCTGACGGATCCTTGGACAAGTACAAGGCCCGTCTCACAGCAAAGGGGTTTGCTCAGGTCCCTGGGATCGACTACGACCAGATCTTCGCCCCAGTTGGCCGGTTCTCCACTAGCCGGGCATTGTTCAGCCTGGTTGCCCAACACGGGTGGGAGCTGCATCAGATGGACGTGAGCAACGCATTCCTCCATGGCTCACTGGAGGGTGAGGAGCTCTACATGACGCAGCCCCCAGGCTTCGACGATGGCACTGGGAGAGTTTGGCGGCTGCGGAAGGCCCTCTATGGTCTGAAGCAGTCGCCTCGGTGCTGGAACCAGGAGATCAGCAGTACGCTTCTCCGTGGCGGCCTCCAGCGCAGCACCGCTGACCCCGCACTGTTNAGGATCTCGGTTCTGCCCGAGTCTTCCTGGGCATGGAGCTCGAGCATGATCGCTCTCAGGGCGTCCTGCATGTCCACCAGGCTGCCTATGTGCAGACCCTGTCAGCCCGCTTCGCCGAGGACTTGCCCCTCGTGCCCAGCGCTTCCTCACCCATGTCACCCGATGGCCAGGTGAAGTTGAAGAGTCATGACCCAGCTGTTGTGGGGGAGCCAGTTGATGTGACCACGTATCTGCGGGTCATCGGGTCACTGATGTTCCTGGCGACGACGACGCGTCCAGACATCGCGTTCGCCGTTAACCTCCTGGCCCAGTTCTCTCGGGAGCCGCGTCACCTCCACTTTGAGGCCGCAATCCGAGTACTGCGCTATGTCGTCTCGACCCCTCGGCGAGGCCTTATGTTCCGCCGTCAGCCGTCCGTCGTTGCAGTGGGTTACACCAACAGTGACTGGGCCGGCAGTCCAGACGGTTAGAGTCGCACTAGCTGGATCTTTCTGGTCGGGGGCACAGCTGTGTCCTGGTGCAGCGGCAAGCAGGGGTGCATTGCACGCAGCACTGCTGAGGCTGAGTACGTGGCCCTTGGCTCAGGCGCGTGTGAGAGCGTGTGGTTGCGTCGTCTGTTGTCCGAGTTGCGCCAGTCTGTCGCATCCATCACCTTGCATTGTGACAATGAGAGTGCCATGGCCATTGCAGACAATGACGTTGTGCATCACACTCGCACAAAGCACATCAATGTTGAGTATCACTATGTGCGTTTGTTATTGCACGACGGCAACATCAGCATCGTGTGGGTTGAGACAGCACGGCAGTTGGCTGACTTCCTGACCAAGGCACTGAAGCGAGACTCGTTTAAGAAGGCTGTGAGTTCAGTCGGTGTGCGTCCGTGACTTGCTTTCTTTGTCTCTACCTGCACTTCTGCATGTCCTGGGGGAGTCCGTGTGTTGACCGTGTCTCTGCCCGCCCATGTGCACTACGCCTGTGAGTCATGGGGGAGTGTTGGTTTTTTGCGCTCATTGTGCTCTGTTGTGTCCTCCCGGCTTGTATACATCGGCGTGCAGATGACTGACGGCGAGACTCGACGCCGATGGAGTGTCGTCCGGTGGAGCCGACGCACGCTGAGGTCGTCTCGCGGTTCGCTGGAGCCTCCTCTCTCCGGCGACGTGTTCAGCTCCATCGGCAGGCCTCCTCGGCGGTCGCATTGCCGGTAGTCATTGCCGCCGCAGTCGCTGTCTGCATGCGTCCAACGCGTACTGTCGTCTTTGCGTCATCATGCACTGCCTAGGGTCCCAGTTGCATGTTGCATGGCCCTGTTTGGCAGCATAAACCATCATGGGCACTATCTGGGTTTAGGCTGCCATAACTCCTCGCTACTATTTTTCTAGCAGATTCTGACCGCACGGCTGCGTTCGCAGCGTCGGTATTATGGTATGGTCCAGTTTTCAGGCAAAACGGACGACGCCCGGGTTTTGGGCTGTCGGCTGCCTGGCAGGCCTCACCGAGAAAACCTGCCAGCCTGAACTGAGCTATTTTCTGATTGGCTAATGAACTGAGTAACAAGCTCTACAGAGCTGGGGGGAGCTAGAACTTGGAGGGGTCCCCCATTGCTGTTCATTCTTCATTCCTAATCAGTCATTATCAGTTTTCAGCTGCTTTCTGGCGCTAACTCTAGCGCGCGCGTTTCTGAGTAACATAACCCAGAGCTTCCAGACTTAGACTCTAGAGCAGCAGACTAAGGGGGCAGCTGACTTAAGCAACGAGCGTGGAAGCCCGCACGCTGCATCAACAACGCTGCTGCCCCAACCTGCTGCATAGTTTCCTTCTCACGCACACACGCACGCACGCACGCCTGCACGCATGCCTGTACGCACGCACGCCTGCACGCACGCCTGCACGCACGCACGCACGCACGCATGCACGCACGTATGCACGCACCCACGCACGCACGCACGCACGCATGCACAAACACACACACACACACACACACACACACACACGCACACACACACACACACACACATATGTGCAGGAGAGTGAATGAACATGGCTGCCTTACAAACCAAGTGGCCCTCTGAAGTATTGACACGCTCAAGTTTTATGGCGGTCTCGTTGTCTTCAGCCACTTGGATAACATAGGGCTTGTACCATGGGCCAGTCAACAGCTTGTTGAATTACCTCATGTACATCGATTGTTGAAGAAAGCTCACATGGTAGCACGCCCACATACACTTCAGGAGGATGTGGATTATTCTACATTCTTAGTTGGTTCTGTGGTTGCTTGGCTAGTTGTTGGGTGCTCATCTCTTCGAGCGGGCTCTCTTGCCTACACCTCGACCTTCCCCTTTTTCTCAGTTCTGAGACATGTCGGCCAATCGCCTCTCAGTTGCCACTCCATCGGCCGGACCTGACCAGCACCTCCTCTCTCACAACGGCGGTAGCAGCCAGCCACCACTGACTATTTCCGACGCCATTGTTGAGAGTGCAGCTGCACCCAGCCCCCTCTCCAACGTCTCAGCGGCCATACTTCAAAATCCGCCATCACCGCCACCTTTAGAGTGGCAGCAATGGCTACTACTGCCCCTCACTCTTTGGGCGGCTTCTCCACCGTCACCTTCTCCACTGTCTTTGTTGGTTTTTGCACTAATTGTGCTCTGTTGTGTCCTCCCGGCTTGTGTACATCGGCGTGCAGATGACTGACGGCGAGACTCGACGCTGATGGAGTGTCGTCCGGTGGAGCCAACGCACGCTGAGGTCGTCTCGCAGTTTGCTGGAACCCCCTCTCTCCGGCGACGTGTTCAGCTCCATCGGCAGGCCTCCTCGGCGGTCGTGCTGCCGGCAGTCACTGCCACCGCAGTCGCTGTCTGCATGCGTCCAGCGCGTACTGTCGTGCCTGCGTCGTCATACGCTGCCTAGGGTCCCAGTTGCATGTTGCATGGCCCTGTTTGGCAGCATAAACCGTCGTGGGCACTGCCTGGGTTCAGGCTGCCATAACTCCTCGCTACTATTTTTCTAGCATATTCTGATCGCACGGCTGCGTTCGCAGCGTCGGTATTATGGTATAGTCCAGTTTTCAGGCAAAACGGACGACGCCCGGGTTTTGGGCTCTCGGCCGTCTGGCAGGCCTCACCGAGAAAACCTGCCAGCCTGAAATTAGCTATTTTCTGATTAGATGATGAACTGAGTAACAAGCTCTACAGAGCTGGGGGGGGCTAGAACTTGGAGGGGTCCCCCATTGCTGTTCATTCTTGATTGCTAATCAGTTACTATCAGTTTCCAGCTGCTTTCTGGCGCTAACACTGGCGCGCGCACTTCTGAGTAACAAACCCAGAGCTTCCAGACTTAGACTCTAGAGCAGCAGACTGAGGGGGCAGCTGACTTAAGCAACGAGCGTGGAAGCCCGCACGCTGCATCAACAACGCAGCTGCCCCAACCTGCTGCCTAGTTTCCATTTTTCTTTGCAAGCGTGGCTGAGCTTGACTGGCCTCTCCACCGTCTCTTTGGTCATCGTGCGGACCTCGCCGTCAGTGTCACCCTCACGGCAGACAGCATCAGTCTTTGCCGCGCTTGACTCAACCTTAGCACTGCCGCCGTTGCTGCACTGCAAACGTCACAACCACATTCTTTCATGGCTCTCTCCTTGGGCCGGTGTTCATGACGACGCTCGTCGGGTCTCTGTCATGCACACTCACTGGGCTTGTACCGGCCCCGGCTCGAGTATTTCCTCCAGCACCTCCATAGCAGCCAGTACTGGGCCATCTGTCCCTTGCAGTCTCAGCATGTCCTTGGTCTTGGCCACATGCATCGTGTTGCAACGACTTCTCCTTTGCCTCCCATTCATGGGTGGCCTCCCTCTCTCGGCGTGCACTCCTATTATGGCCTACCTCCCTCATGCGAATCACAGACATCCTGGCCTCACGACAATGATTGTCCCAATATCGAGTCCCTTGTTGGCGCACATCACTTTGATCATTGTGCCGCTGAGCGTAGTTACATGCAGGCTCTTACCAACCTGGTCCATCTTTGGAACCAGGGAAATGAGAGTGTTTTTGGCCAATCTTGTCCTTTCACTTTTCAGACAAATGGAGTCCTTTGCTGCAGTTGTCTGGGGATGTTCAGGGGATCTTGCCTGCTACTATATCACGGATTGAGCATTGGCAGTCTGCTTTGCCGAATTGTCTTTCCACCTTTGCTCACTCCATGTCTCTTCATTTTGCACTGTTTCTCTCTCGCGTGTGCTCCCATATGCTCAATCTTCCTACAGCTTTTGGATAATTTATTCAGGTGCCACACACCACATGACATTCTGTCATGCCTGCTTCCATCTCCCTTGGTCATGTTGGCTCTCTCCGCTTTGTCCGTACTGGCTCTGGCCAGCTGCTGCCGGTCCGAGGTATTGGTGTCATTTGTTTCGTTGGTCCAGACAAGAACTTTGCTGGATGTGCTGTGTGTACCTGATCTTGAAGTCAGCCTGTTGTATGTGACCACTCTCTTTGATCAGGGTATGAACTTTGTGCCCAGTCTTGGTGTCGGCACCCTCTCACTACAGTCATCTAGTTGTGTTGTGCTCCAAGGATTTGTGATCTTCTGTTTCGTATTGCTCTTCCTCTCTCTTCGTCTTCCGATGCCTCTACAACAGAAATTCTTCATTATTGCTTGTGCCAAATCCACATGACTGTTGTTGACCATCTGCTTCGCATGCGATCCACTCATGTTCTTGATGCTGCCACCTTCCCGGTCCCATTTTGCATTGATTTTCTTAACAGTGCTCATGAAAAAATGCATCATTCTCCTTATTTTTGCCTTTGCACATCTCACAACTCACCCTCTCAAGCTTGTTCAGGCGGAGGTCATGGGGCCTCTATCCCTTAAATTCCTTAGCAGCCTAGGGTGCCACGTCCTTTGACTGGCTAATGATTCCTTGCACTTTATTGGATCTTTGCATTGTGCCAACAACGTGACTTCCACATTGTGCCAACAATGTGTGATTTCCTTGAGGGATGGTAGCCTCAGGCTGAGCATGTTTATCAGTGTCAGCTCTGTGTTTGCCGGTCCGATCATGAAAGCCAATCGGCAAAGTAATGGCATCGGGGGGTTTTTTTAACCCAACCTCTTGCTTTCTTCAGTCTAAGGGGGTGCTTATGGAGCTGTTTGCTCCGTACACACTAGAACCAATCCCTCGTCGATGGTGTCCACACGCTTCTCCCTAATTCTGGTCGCTCTCCTCTCCTCGCCTTTGAGGCCATCTCGCACATGACCTTAATTTGGAACCGTGTTCCCCAAGCCCTCTTTCTCGTGATATCATACCCTTAGGGTGTTGGATTGGTTGCCGGGCTAACCTCCACCTTGCGCATGTCTGAGGTTGCATTGCCACCGTGTGGGTCCCAAAGGACCACCACAATGGAAAACTCTCTCCTTATTGTTTTGTCTGTGTCTTTCTCAATGTATTGGCCAAGTCCAAGGCCTAGCCTTTTTTGCAACTTGGCCCACTGTTGAGTCTCAAGACATGCTCTTCTTCTATTATCTTTTTAGCAATCTCAACTGCCTTCTTTATTCCCTAGCCCCTCTCTGTTGGCCTTGGGAGGGGGGGAGGGGGGGGGTGTTGAGATATGTCCCTCTGCTCATGTGTGTCCATGCGTGGCAGGACGGGCCAGGGATGCCAGGGAGGCCAGAGATGCCACTGAGCGATGTCGCAGTCACCTCCTGCAACTGGTTGTGTGGCGAGACTGATGGACGCAGGGTCCAAGTTCAGGTTCCGTTGCGGCCGGGCTCTTGCCGCTACAAGGAAATGCCCCAGTGGTGAATGCAGCCCATGGTTGACATTGAAGATCTAGGTTCAAGCCCTCTGGAGGCCTCGATGTTGCAGGATGGTTCTTTCTGTGAGAGAGGATGGTACCCTGTGCCCCATGGTCAGACTTGACCTAGTGGTCAGACTTGACCAAATTGTAAGGCTTGACCTGGTGGTCAGACTTGACCAGGTTGTAAGACTTTACCAGACTTGACTAGGTTGTCAGGTTTGACCAGCCTTGACTTAATGAGAGAACTTGACTAGGGGAGCTAGCCTAGTTATTTGGGAGTAGATAAGCCCTCTCTGTGGATTCATTTCACACACAACTTCTGACCTTAGTGACCATTGACCCTTGGGCTCTTGCCACTTGCATTCTATCGTGTTGTGCCTCCCACTCCCATGTCTACATGGCATCAGAGCGAGGTTGTGGGCGGCTGCAGCATTGACCACTGCCAAGGCCACTGCCGCGGTCTCTTCCCAGGCCACTACCACTGCCACGACCATTACCACAGCCCCTGCCACTGCCACTGCCACTGCCACGGCCACTGCCACAGCCACAGCCACTGCCACGGCCACTGCCCAGGCCACTGCCATTGCCCCGCCACTGCCACGGCCACTGCCACGGCCATTACCCAGGCCACTGCCACTGCCAAGGCCACTGCCACTACCTTGACCACGACCACGGCCACTTCTCGTGCCCTTGACCTCAAGAAGTGCCTCTACCAAGCGGCACAGCACCAGCCTCAGCCCTTAGTCTCCGTCACCAATTCCACCTGTGCTGCAATCCCATCATGTCTTTCTTCGACCCTCCCGGGCATGCACCCGACACTGGTCCCAGCAACCCTCTCGCTGCAGTTCCTCGCTTCACAGAGGACCTCACCTACAAGGCGTGGGCTGCACTCTTCAAAGCGTGGGCCAAGGACCAGAAAGTTTGGCACCTCTACAATCCCAAGTCCAAGAAGCCCTATGCAGCAGAGGATGGGGCGCGCGCTGTCCGCCTCCTCATGCGCATTGTTCCCCGGAAGCATATTCTAACCCTTCAACGGTTCGTTGGCCCTGAGGAGGATGAGGAGAGTGTGGAAGGAAGCGACAGTGACAGCGATGAGGAAGACGATGACGACGATGACGACCCAGATGCACTCAAGATCGCAGTGCCACGTGAGGCATGGCTCTACCTCAAAAACAGATACACTGTCTCCTCGTAGGCCGATGGGTCGCGCAAGCAACGAGAGCTTCTCGACATTTGCATGCAGCAAGGAGAGACTATGGAGTCGTACTGGAACCGGGGGATGCTGCTGAACGAGCAGCTGCACGAGTATCGCCTCCACATGCGCGACTGGGCCTTTGCAAAACACATGATTGCAGCACAAGGGCCCAGGTTCGAGGTGCTCCTTGATCGGCTACACGACCATGAGCGCAGACTTCGTCTTTCTCATCAGGTCCTGAACTGGACCTATGCCCAACTTCTTGCCAAAGAGAAGGACGCCTGCTTCTACATAGGGGATGGAGAGACAGGCACATCAGCGGTCATCACCATGCCGATAACAAGTAGCGGAGACCCTCAAGGTGGCGGAAGGAGCAGCGGACAAGGTAGTGGAGCACGTGTTACTGGTACTGGTGGAGGAGTTGGACAAGCGACCTGCTTCAACTGCCAGAAACCAGGCCATCGCCACAAGCACTGCCCTCTGCCCCCTCAGCCAGGGCTCTCGGAGCATATCCGTGTTGAACGCGAGCGTTGGGAGAGACGCCAACAGCAGCAACAACAGCAATAGCAGAGGCAACAGCAACAGCAGCAGCAGCAGCGGCAGCAGCAACAGCAGCAGCAACCTCGTCCCCAGCAGCAAGGCGGCCGCATGTATGTTGCCGAGGCAGCTCCCATGGCCTTAGAAGCACCACATGAATGCAGCAACAGTAGCGGCGGCTGAAGTCCCAGAGGGTGAAGCCGCTGTGGAAGCGCGCCTGCCTACTGGTGACGCCCATGATGCTGGACAAGCCCGCAACCAGCAAGCCATCATTGATAGGCTTGTTGTCGAGATGGCAGAGCTTCGTGTCCAAGTGGCTCACCAGGGAGGTGGGATTTCTATTGATCATGAGTGTAGTGGGAATGTTTTGAGCATGCAGGATGCAGGGTCTGCCTGTGAGCCTGCACGTGACTTGGCTGATGAGGGAGCATGGGTGGAGCACTGGCAAAGGGAAATCATGCGAAGGGTGAAAGAGGACTGGGGTGCTGAACGCCCACTGGTCACTGAGAAAGAGATTGCATATTGCAAGGTAACTACTACTGATAGGGAGACTGATGGGATATGGGCAGTAAACTCGGGAGCTACACACCACATGACGCCACGGAGGGATTGGTTCTGCATGTTGGGTCCAGTGGGCACTGTCCGCTCTGTACGAACTGGGTCTAGAGAAGCACTTGAGGTTCAAGGAGTGGGCACAGTAAGACTTCAAGGGCCCATGGGAGAGGTGTTTTTGACGGACGTCTTGTATGTACCTGATCTCCAACTCAGTCTACTCTCCACTTCCACTCTCGACCGATCAGGCATGCATACCACTCACGGTGATGGCTTGTGTACCATCATGCTGCGAGACGCTCATCGTGTTGTATTGCATGACAACATTGTGAATGGCCTGTACAGAGTGCAGGGCACTTCAATTTGTGACTCTGTTGATGTACGCGTCCTTGTCGCTCACTCCTTGTCTCCTGCTCAGACTCATCTTTTTTGCACCGTCGCCTTTGCCATGTCAACACTTCTGCTCTGCGCACCATGCTACGTACTCTCCCTGTCAATGGTCTGGACAAAACATCCTTTATTGCGCCTTGTGGTACAGATTGCTTGGAGTGTGCCCAAGGGAAGATGCACCGCCTCCCTTTTCTAGAGTCTTTTAGTCAATCAAGCCGTCCACTGCAACTTGTCCACTTGGATGTCCTTGTTCCTCTCTCGGTGGAGTCACTGTGTGAGAGAGCGCGGTACATCCTCACTCTCATTGATGATTATTCACAGTTCACCTGGGTCTACCTTCTCCAGGCAAAGAGTGGTGTTGAGGACGCAATTTGTGACTGGCCTCCACGTCCTCAACGCCAGTTCAATCAGACCCTCGCCACCTTCAGGTCAGATCGCGGAGGTGAGTACCTTGGTCCAACAGAAAGGTACCTAAAGTTGATGGGCGTTGATACTCAGGTCACCACACCAGAGACGCCCCAACAGAATGGGGTTGCCGAACGCTGGAACCGTACGATTAGTGATGGCGTTCGGACAATGCTAGGTGAGGATGGCATGAGTCCATCATTTTATGGTGAGGCTGTCAAGTACCTTACCTAGATTTGGAACAGAATCCCACATGGTCCCCTGCCCTCTACAACAACTCCATGGGAGAGGTAACATGGAACTCGAGTAGACCTACGGCTCGCGCGGGTGTGGGGAACAACGGCATGTGTGTGGTACAAGAAAGACGAATGCACCGGGAAGCTATCCCCTCACGGTCGCATGTGTGTCTTCCTAAGGATGGTGCCCCAATCCAAGGTGTACCAGTTTTGGGACCCTGAGGCCAGGAAGGTAGTAGAAAGCCGTGAGGCACTTTTCTATGAGCAACTCACGTATGCCCGACTCAAAACAGAAAAACTTCAACCGGCGTCAACTGAAGACACTGGGCCATTCTTTGCAGATCTGGCCTTCATTGATGTCCCTTGGCAGGTATCCGAAAATAGCGGCTCGCACCGCCGCAACACAGGGGAGAGTGTCTCAGAGGAATCTGAAAACACCTCGAACCTAGACAACCATGAGAGCATGGGAGAGTCGGTAAGGTTGGGAGAAGCAGACAAAGAGTGGACCAAGGCACCTTTAAGTGAAGGACATGAGTCCCCACCTGGAATCATCCCCTTCATCCAAGAGGAGCTCCACTTCCCAAGCCCCCTTGAGCGTGCGCTAGAGGAGCCTGGCCCACAATAACTGCCAGACCTACCACTGTCACCTACATACTCTCCCCAAGATGAGCAAGTCCCAGTCCCCGTGATCGAGCCATTCTCGCGAGCTCCTGGTGGCTGCCTCTGTTGGCACTAGTGGGTGAAGAGGCATCCTCAAGGATGCCTAGCTCTCACTGATGCAAGCTACCAGTATTTGGACAGCCAATGGACACCAACGGTGAAGAGTGTGGAGCACAAGGATCATGGATGCGAGTTTGCAGAACACGACGCATTCAGTAGAACTGAATCAAAACACGTCTTTGTTAGTTAGAATAGTGAGATTACATTAGATCCTTATAGCCTGTGATCGAAGCTTTCCAACGCATCCAAGCACGCCCACATCGGAGCAGTAGAGCCCCTGCTACGGCCGTCAAAGTAACCCTTGGTGGAGCCGCCCATCTTGCCTTGCACGCTAGGCAACAGGAGGCGCTTCAATGATGACCCATCGAAGCGTCTTTCCTTGTCCAGAAGTCAAGGAGAAGGTCACCCTGGTCAAGGAAGTCCCTCTAGTCACTATATTCATGGCCCAGGTACATTTGGAGCTCGTTGGAGACGAACTCGGATCAGTGGCGGTGGATTATCCCGCCACCAATGGCGGATACCAGATTCAACCCGCCATACATCCGAACTTCGGGCTAGGCTAACTTTCTGAATACTCACCCAAATCGAGCAATTCAAAACTCGATCTTGCATGGAACATTTCAAGAAATCCAAATCTAAAGTCAGATCAGGTATTTGACCAATCTCAGTGGTCGAACCAGGGAGTACAATCAACGGCACTCATGGCAAGGGGCACATCATGTCAACAGCCTCAGAGAGCGACCCCCTCCGGCTTGTTGAGGCCTCGCACTCACGAAGCACCCAAATCATCCTGACGGTGCATGTGTGCTTCTTCTTGAGACAACTCGTGCGGAAGAAGCCATGAGCCAATTCAAAACTGTGACATGATCCTCCACGGACGACACAACCACAGCACTCAAAGGGGGACAACACCTCCACTGGACCCTCTTACACTGCAAGAAGCCCGTCGACGCCCCGATGCTGCAGAGTGGCAGAAATCATGTCGAGCTAAAATTGATGCACTTGCGGCACATGGGGCCTTTGAGCTCAATGAGTTACCACCTAGGCGAAGAGACGTGGGGGCAAAATGGGTGCTTAAAGTCAAAAAGAAAAGGGATGGGACGATAGAGCGGTACAAGGCCCTCCTCACAACGAAGGGCTTCTCCCAAGTCCCCGGACAATCCTTCCTCTACACATTCGTACCAGTCGGAAAGTATCCTACAAGCAGAGTGCTGCTTGGAGTCGTGGCCCACAGAGATTGGGAATTGTACCAAATGGACGTGAATAACGCGTTCCTTTATGGGACACTTGAGGAAGAGATCTACATGGTACAGTCCCCAGAGTTTGAGGTTGGTACAAACCGAGTGTGTCGCCTATTCAAGGCCTTGTACGGTCTCAAGCAAGTACTCGCTGCTAGAACAAGGAAATTTCCGGCACTCTGTCCAACGGTGATTTTTGCCAGAGCACTGCCGGCCCATCATTGTTTGTTGGCGGAACTCCTAAGTGCCCCGTGTATGTCCTCGTATATGTTGATGATCTCTTGATTGCCTCACCCAGTCTGCAGGCTGTGATTGTAGTGAAGGATCTCTTGAGGGAAAAATACCAGATGAAGGACTTGGGAGAGGCGGACATGTTCCTTGGCATGCAGATCGAGCGGTCTAGGACCAATGGTACACTACGCGTGCACCAGGAACGGTATGTGCGCACGCTAGCTGAGAGGTTTGCCGATAATCTCAAGCGTGTTCGCCATGCTTCCACGCCGACGACCCTCGATGGACAAGTCCTCGTGAAGCGCATTGCTTCAGAGCACCTAGGCACTGAAGCACCCCCCACGTCCTATCAGGCTATTTTGGGGTGCCTCATGTACCTTTCCACCACCACTCGTCGTGACATTGGCTGTCCAGTGAACATCCTTGCACAACATGCACAAACGCCACGAGCAGGACACCATGATGCCGCAGTTCATGTCCTACGGCATGTAGCCAACATGCCTGATCTAGGATTGGAGTTTCGGACTCAACCAAGGCCCGTTGTTGTTGAGGGCTTCGATGGTGTCCAGCGAACCACTATGCATACCACAGTGACAGCGATTGGGCAAGTGACTCAGATGCTCGGAGTCGAGGTGGGTACATTTTTCTTCTTGGTGGCACAGCGGTCTCTTGGCGCAGTGGCAAGCAAGGATGTGTTCCATGCAACACTGCAGAAGCTGAGTACATGGCTCTCGAGTCGGCGCATGTGAGGCTGAGTGGCTGCACTGCCTGCTGTGTGAACTGCATGTTCCCCTCGCGCACATTCCCATCAAGTGTGACAGCACAAGCGCACAGGCCATCATCCACAACGACGGTGTGTACCAAGCACATCAACATTGAACATCATTTTGTTCGTGACTTGCTTGCTCATGGCATCATCAGTGTGGTGGATGTGCATGCGCGTAAACAACTGGCTGATTTTCTGACCAAAACCATGTCTCGCACCTTCTTCCAAGAAAATGTGCACGGCAATGGCATGGCACGGTGCACGACCTCTACACAACCCTGACTGATCCTACTGCGCATTTCCACACATGCATGCATTCAGTCCATGGGAGAGTGTTGAGATATGTCCCTCTGCTCATGTGTGTCCATGCGCGGCAGGACGGGGCCAGGGATGCCGCTGAGCGATGTTGCAGTCACCTCCTGCAACTGGTTGTGTGGCGAGACTGATGGACGCAGGGTCCAAGTTCGGATTCATTTCGGCCGAGCTCTTCCCGCTACAAGGAAATGCCCCAGTGGTGAATGTAGCCCATGGTTGACATTGAAGACCTAGGTTCAAGCCCTCTGGAGGGCCTCGATGTTGCAGGATGGTTTTTTTCTGTGAGAGAGGATGGTACTCTGTGTCCCGTGGTCAGACCTGACCTAGTGGTCAGATTTGACCAGATTGTAAGGCTTGACCTGGTGGTCATACTTGACCAGGTTGTAAGACTTGACCAGACTTGACTAGGTGGTCAGGTTTGACCAGCCTTGACTTAGTGAGAGAACTTGACTAAGGTAGCTAGCCTAGTTAGTTTAGAGTAGATAAGCCCTCTCTGTGGATTCATTTCACACAAAGCTTTTGACCTTAATGACCATTGACCCTTGGGCTCTTGCCACTTGCATTCTCTCGTGCTGTGCCTCCCACTCCCATGTCTACAGAGGGGGGGGGGGGACCTCACTTGTCTCACCCTCTTTTTCATGCACCTCACCTCTGGTGGACACTCTCTTAACAGATTTTTCTGTGTCTTTCTCTTTGATGCCGTCTGATCCCTTGTCCGCATCGTCCTTTCATTCCTCTGGTGCTTTGCTCTTCGTTGAGTCACCATCAGCCTCTTCTGTACCGTATCCTCTCGTGGCCGACCCTGTCTCACTAGTCATGTTGTCCTCAGTAGAGCTTCTTGTCCTGCGGAAGTCTCCTTTTGGTTCTATTGTGGACCCCATGACTATGCCTGAGGCCTCCGTGCCGCCACCTCATGAACCCTACACTCGTGGGGAAGGCTCTGAGCGTTACCCTCACACCATGGTGTGGTTCCCGATGACCCTACCCTTTGCTTCCTTGGTCTCATTGCTATGGCCTTTGATGGCCTTGGCATCAGTTTCCTACATCCGAGCACTACCCTTGGATATACTGTCATTGCCAAGGAATTTTCCAGTGCCAGTGACTTCTCAATCTCTGGCTATTTTTCTGCTTACTTTCCTGCCATCACTCTTTCTCCCTCAGCGCCTGAGCCCACCATTATTCATGCAGCTCATGAGGTTGCCTACTCTCCACTTTAAATGCATCCATTCAAGATAAACTTGTCGCACTTTGCAAGCATGGTGTGGTTGAAGTGGTAGATCTCCCTACACGTTCAATCTAAAGCCTGATGGCTTTGTCGACCGATGCAAGACACAATTGACTGCCAAGGGACTCTGTCATATTTCTAGATTTGAATTTGGTTATAGCTTTGTGCCTTAATTGATATGCCACATTCCGTGTTCTCCTTAGACCGTTGGATCACCATGACTGGGGGCTCGATCAAATGGATTCCAATGATGTTTTTTCCACGACACACTTGATGAGGATGTGTACATAGTTCGGCCACCAGGCTTCAGAGATGGCACGAACAACTTTGCAAGGCCTTGTATTGATGAAGCAGTTTCCTCACTGCTGGAACATGAAGATTACTTCCACACTTGAGAGAGGAGGGTAAAGTTGCAGCACAGTGGATTATGTCTTGTCTCCCAGTCCTCCATCTTCTCCTTTGTCACCATTCTGGTCTACGTCAATGATCTTCTCATCACCTTTCCTAGCACCTCTCTTTTCTAGTCAGTCAAGGCCCTCCTGCATAATTTTTACAAAATCAGGGACCTTGTCCCCACTCGAGTTTTCCTGAGCATGGAGCTTGAGTTAGACTGGCAGCGACGCTCTCTGCATGTGTAACAGGTCGTCACCTTACACAGCCTGGACCATTGCTTTGCTCCTCTTTTGTCTACGGTGCCATCCACCTTGATGCCCACAGCCCTGGAGGATGAGAGATGTTCACCAATGTGTCAAAGCCTGAAAGGAAAGTTGATGTCACTGACTTCCTCTGTGTCATTGACTTGCCAATGTTCTTGGCTAGGAAAATGTGCGCATATGCCGCCTTGTCTCCTCTCCACGACCTGGCACACTTCTAAAAATGCCCTCGCTAACGTACTTGACCATTAAAAATGTGCACAGATCTTGAGGCCTCACTTCACGTCCTCTCTACGACAGGTGTCGGACTATGCTACCAAGAACAGCCCTCAGACATTGTGGACGGTTGCACTGAGAACGACTTGACACATGATACATTTGCTTGTTACCGCTCCAAGTACATCTTCGTGGTGGGTGGTAACGTTGTGTCATGGAAGAGTGGAAAACAAGGGTACGTAGCCCTTGGCTTAGGTACGTTAAAAAATATCTGGTTTTGTGATCTGCTGCAGCAGCTGTGTGTCACCACGGTTACATCACACTGCGAATACGTGCATCAACCAGAGCTTAAAGACCATTGCTGAGAATATCCGCATGCATCACTCGCATACCAAACACACTTTTTTCCACTATCAAATTGTCCGTGAGTGTGTTGTTGCCAGAGTTGCACACGTTGTCTGTATTGACACGGTCGTAGAGTGTGGACAAAGGCTCTCAAGAGTGGCATGTTCAATTTCAATGTACATACCATTGGCTTGATACGAGCACTGCAAGATCCTGATTGATCTTGTCGTGTCATTTTCATGTTGTTCTCTTCCTACAACTCTGCTTTGTTCACGTCTGTATCGTTTTTGTGCTTGCCACTTACACCTTTGTTGCCTGTGGGTTTGTTCTTATGCGGGCCACGGGTGTGTTGTTTCCTAGCTGTTTTTGTGACGATGAAACCCCTACACTCGACTCCACACAAGTACACAGTGTTGGTTTGTGGGCCTTGAGCTGTCTGATTGTCATGCAGTCTTGTGTAGCAAGAGCTTCCTAGTTTGTACTGATGGTTCTCCAGCAGGTACATCGCTCCTTCTGTGACACCAATGGTGCACTTTGACCGCCTTGTTCACCCATGCGTGGCTGACAGAGTTTTCTCGGTGGTCGAGACCCAGGCACTTGGTGGTCTGTGCCAGTGCTCGGGGGAGACCCCAAAAATGATTTGCGACATATTATCTCTGACAGGTTGTGCATTCTTCATATTATTGAGACCCAAGTACACGGTGGTTTGTACCAGTACCTTGGGAGACCAAATATTGATTGATCAAGTCCTTGCTAACTTTTTGTGACACATGTAGTTTGCATGTAACGGAGCCCCGGATGCCCGGTGACATGTTCTGGCGTTTTGGGAGGCCTAAAATTGCCTAGTTTGGCTTGGCGGTGGTGCTAATACACCACTGTAGATTCTGGATGTGTGTTGGGTACATTGCATATTTTCTTCTTGGTCGAGATCCAGGCACACGGTGGACTGTTCTGGTGCCTCGGGAGACCTCTCTTGTGTGGTTGTACGTTTTGTGACCTGAGTATTCCCCCTTCATGCCTTTGGGTGCGGCAGGGATGACGTGGCCTAGCGGGCTAGCCGCCAGTTCCCAGTATGTAAGCTCTCGGTAGGGCCCATTATGCTCTCTCCCTTGTTTATTAATCTATGCGTTCCAGACTTGGCCACATTTTGGCTCTGCCATCCTCTCGCCCACCAACAGGGCTCATGTGCTGTCCAACATGGGCCCACATGCCCTAGAATAATCTTAGCACACATTTTTCAGGTGAGTAAATTAAAATGGTTGTTGCTCACTATGAGTGGTGCTCGGCTGGAGCTCCACATCCACGCTAGCCTAGATTGACTACAGTTTGGTCAATGAAATAGCACTTTGAATTCCCATACGTCTTGGCATGAGCTGATGGCCTTGCCAACACAGTTGACTGCTCCTACGATGTTTTGATGCCCATGACTTTCATGCATGCCCACATTCACCTGAAAGATTATGTGGGGCTTTTATCATGCATGCACAAGGAGTATTACTTGTAGTGGGGATGACTGGTTCCCAGTTGTTAATTCCGCCATTGGTGTGGGTGTCTCTGACACATGTTGACTTCTGGGCTTGCTGCACACACATCACCCCTTGCAGGTGACTGACGAGTTGCTCGACTGTTGATGGCAACCTATCTGACGGTGTTGGTGTGCCAGTGACCAAAGAGACAGTGTGGCAGTCCAATGGACGGGCTGCCGATATGTTGGGCCCGGGCAGCCATGGAGATGCAGAAGACAATTGTGCAGGATTTAATGCATCACGCATGCATGCAGTTATCTGTACACTCTGGATGCTGCTTTTACAGTTTTGTGCTTGGGGGAGGCAGGGGGGGATGGGGGTTCCATCAGGATAGGGTAGCCCAAGTTTGACCCCCTAGGCAGAATGCTGCCAGATTTGGACCGGCAGCATAAGTAGAAACATGGATCAAGAGGGCTTAGGTCGAGCCACGTCGTGGGCAATACCCCACGGTCGAAGGTGAGCTTGCATCTCAACAGACCACGGGGGAGATCAACGTGTGCTTGCTCCTCTCCATGCTCACTAACTCTCTTTTCACTGCCATTTTTTCCTGAGCAAAGCACATCCATGGCCGAGTCTTGAGCTCTCCGTATTCTCCTCACCTCCTTCACTTGTTCCCTCACTTCCTCAGCATATCCTAAAGTTGCTAGGATCATGCTGCAGGATTCTTTTGACGTGGTCTTAAACCGTCTCCAATCTACACTGCACGCCACTCCCTCTGCCTCCACTGTTGCTGGCATTGCTGTTGCATTCTCCACTGCACTCGCTTTTGCATCTTCACCTATGGTTTTCTCTTGGCGCAGTAGCCGACAACGGCTACGACTTAACAAGGGAATGATCACCCTTCATATATATATATATATATATATATATATATATATATATATATATATATGAAGGGTGATCATTCCCTTGTTAAGTCGTAGCCGTTGTCGGCTACTGCGCCAAGAGAAAACCATNGAGGTCACGGAACCGAAGGCGAACAATAATGGTAAGAACTGTTAAGTGTTAAGCTTATAGATGGAATGATCATCCTTCATATATATATATATATATATATATATATATATGAAGGATGATCATTCCATCTATAAGCTTAACACTTAACAGTTCTTACCATTATTGTTCGCCTTCGGTTCCGTGACCTCGGCACCGTGTCTCTGCTATGCTCACTTCTTTCTTGCTACTCTTCACCATCCAGTCTTGAGCTCTAGCTCTTGCATCTCTTCGCTTCGTTACTCTTGCTCCTCCGCTTAGCTCTGCTTGTGACCTCAATCTATGCTCGTCTTATCAATTTGTCCTCCACACCTCCAACATTATCTCACCATAATTCTGTCTACATGTCTCCCCTCCAATCCACCTTGTCTTCCACGAATCCAGAGTCATTCCATCTAACTTCTTGTCCTCACACACAGATCTTTGCGATCATCACTCTTCCATGATTTCACACTCCCGACTACTTCTCCTTGGTTTTACCATCACTTGCTCTACTATCTCACTTCTTCTGAAACTTTGTACACTTGCTATGATATGCTTAGGATTCATAAACGTTCTAACTCATGCTGTGATCCCTAAACATTGATCACGCATGGTGTTATGTTGTGGTCATGGTAAGTGGCCTATGCCAACATTGGCTGGTCATTGCGCTTGACACCCACATGGAGCCTTCCACCTGCGTCCCACTTGTGCCCCACCTGCGCACCACCTGCGCTCCACCTGCACCCCACATATGTCCCACGTACGCCCCACCTGTGCCCCACCTGCACCCCACCTATGCCCTAACTGTGCTCCACATGCACCCTACCTACAAGCCAAGAATGCCCCACCTGCAACCTACCTCAGCCAACCTGTGTCCCACATGCGCCCCGCCTACACCCCAACTGTGCTACACATGTGCTCCACATGCGCCACACATGCGCCCCACCTCCGCCCCACCTGCGCCCCACCTGCATCCCATCTGCGCCCCACATGTGCTCAACCTGTGCCCCACCTACACCCCACTTGTATCCCAACTGTTCCTCACGTGCGCTCACCTGGACCTCACCTATGCCTCGCATGCGCCTCACCTGCGCCTCACCTACGCCTTACCAGGACCTCTCATGCCACTCACCTACGCCTCACCTACGCTCCACATGCGCCCCACGTGCGCCCCACCTGCACCCAACCTACACCTCACTTGCGCCCCACCTGCGCCCCACCAATGCCCCACCAGCACCCCACCTACGACCCACATGCACCCAACCTATGTCCCACTAGCGCCCCACATGTACCCCACGTGCGTCACACCAGCGTCCCACTGGCGCCTTACATGTGCCCCACCTGCGCCCCACCTGCACCCTACCTGCACCCCACATCCGCCCCACCTGTATCCCACTTGTGTCCATTCTGTGCATCACCTGAGCCCCACCTACGCCCCACCTGCGCCCCACCTCTGCCCCACCTACACCCCACCAGCGCCAAACATAAGTCCTACATACGTCCCACCTGCGCTCACTTGCGTCCTACCTGTGCCCTAATAACGCCCTACCTACGTCCCACCTGTACCCCACCTGCAACCCACCTACGTCCCACATGCACCCCACCTACATCCCACTTGTGCCCCACATGCGCCCCACCTACGCCCCACCTACGTCCCACATGCACCCCACCTACATCCCACTTGTGCCCCACATGCGTCCCACCTACGCCCCACCTACGTCCCACCTATGCCGCACCTGTGTCACACCAGCGCCCCACCTCCGTCCCACCTACGCCCCACCTACGCCCCACCTGCACCCCACATGCGCCCCGCTTGTGCCCCATTTGCACCCCACCTATTCCTCAACTACTCTCACCTAGGCCTTGCCTATGCCTCACATGTGCCTCACCTCTGCCTCACCTACGCCTTACCAGCGCTCTACCTATGACCCACCGATGACCCACCTGTACCCCACCTAGGACTCACATGTGCCCCACATGCGGCCTACCTGCGCCACACCTACGTCCCACCTGCGTCCCACCTACGTACCACCTACACCCAACCTGCACCCCACTAGCACCCAACCCACCCCCACTTGCATCCCACCTATGCTTGAAGTGTGCAGACCACGCATGGTTAGTCCACATGGAAGAAGGCGAAGCGGAAGAAATTATAGCAGCCAAGGCGACATCAATGACATCGGCACCTCAGAAGTTCGCAACAGTACCGAAGGAGTTTGTGGAGCTCATCGAAGAGTTTGAAGGAACGTTTCCCAATGAAGTATCCCAAGAGCTACCACCGCAAAAGAAAATCGACCATCAGAGATGCCTAAAGCCGGGCAGCAGAAAAACAGTGAAGGAGACCTATCGGATGAGCGATCACGAGCTGACCAAACTCAAGAAGGAGCTGGACAAGATGCTCGATCAGGGGTTCATCAAACCCTCCACGTCACCCTATGGAGCAACATTACTTTTCATGAAAAAGAAAACCAGAGAAATGCGGATGTGTGTGGAATTCTGAGTATTGAGCAACATCACCATCAAGAACTGCTACCCCCTCCCATGAGCGGATGAAGTTTTCGATCAACTCTGTGGAGCCCAAAATCTCAGTCAATTTGACCTATGCAGCGGCTATCGTCAGATCTGCATATTTGATAAGGACGTCAAGAAGATGATATTCTGCACCAGATACGGGCACTTCGAGTTCACGGTCATGCCCGTGAACTCGAAGCGCCCGTATCTGGTGCAGAATATCGTCTTCTTGACGTCCTTATCAAATATACAGATACTGTACAACATTCGTGGCGGCAATGAACAACATTTTTAACCTGTACTTCAACGAATTTGTCATCATATATTACTACGACATTCTGGTGTACAGCTGTACCCTGGAGGAGCACAATGAACATCTCAGAAAAGTTATTAAGGTTCTAAAAACAGACATTATTTTGGAGAACTCTTGAAATGTGATTCTGGTCGCCGTTCGATCGAGTTTTTGGGCCACATCACAGGCGGCGGACGGATCACCATGGACCCAAAAACTGTGGAGGCAGACGTTCGTTGGTCAAGGCCCACAAATATTTGGGATGTTCATGTGTAATTACTAGTTTTGATTCATAAAAAACTACGCCCGAGTGTCAGCGCCTCTCTCCGATCTCACCTAGAAAACCACCGAGTGAAATTGGGAGGACAGCGAACAAGAAGCATTCACCTCTTTGAGAAACGCTCTGACCTCGGCGCCAGCCTTACCATTAGTGAAACCAACGGTGGACTACATCATGGCTGCCGACGCGTCTGATTGAGCTATCAAAGCCGTTCTCCTCCAAGACGATGACAGTGGAGAACAACCAGTTGCGTACATGTCGTAAAAACTACGCACGCCGGAACTCAACTACGCAGTGTATGAGAAGGAGATACTCGCAGACATGCACGCGTTCAAAATATGACAGTGCTTCTTGGAATACCGGCGATGTACCATCCGCACTGACCATAACAACCTAAACAACTTCAAGATTCAGCCAAACCTAAGCTATTGACAGACGCGATGGATGGAGTTCCTCGAGTCCAACTTTGACTGCAACATCAAGTACCCACCGGGAAAAAGAAATCTGGCGGATTCTCTAAGCCGATGACCAGATTTGATGGCAAATATCAGCATATTGCTCATCGAACGAGACCCGTACCTTGCGAGACTGTTCGCGAAGGGTTACGAGGAGTTTGGCGGATATGACAAAACGAAGGTCTGGTTCGACAACCCCTATTGGCGACGGCCATTTACTCGCCAGGTACTTGTTCATCCGAACGTGGATCTGCGGTGGATGCTATTGGAAGAATGTCACGACACTGCCCCAGGTCGACACTTCAGCGAGGAAAAGAGGCTCAAGAAACTGGCAAAGTATTACTGGTGGGAAAAAATGCAGACGAACGTAGCGGCCTTCTGTAAATCGTGCGACACATGTCAGAGACAAAAATCTCGTCGCACTAGACCACCTAGTCTAATTCAACCTCTACCCGTTCCGAGAACCTTGGACCGAAATCAGCATCGTTTTTGTGACAGGCGTGCCCGCCACTACGGAGGGGTATGACGCCATCCTCGTCATGGTAGACACCTCGTTCTGATGACCACCACCATCACCGCAGAAAGAATAGCGCGGCTATTTGAAACCAGATCATACGGGATGCCACATACCATCATCGGCGACGGATAGTTCCCATTTCACTAGCCGTTTTTGGCGCAAACTGATGATGCGTTATGGTACTCGAAGGAACAAGCGTCAGTCTAGTACGCTAGTAGACACATATGCTAAGCCAGATGTCACGTTGTGCTGAAAAATTGAAACAGAACACTAATATTGTATGTCCATTGCCTATTGTATTTCCCACATCTGCCTCTGTATCTCCATGTGAGCTATGTCTCCACATGTCCCTTTATCAACCGCACGGAGCCGGAGAGGTAAATACTGCAGCAGCTACAACCCATCATAGGAATCATAGCAATGTGCTTGTTTCTTGCCGAAGGCCCTACATTCTGTTGGTCTGATACATCTGAGCAACGAGTCTGATTAATGTCTTTGGCTTGTATTTGTGATATCTTTTCCCTTCTACTTTGTATAGTATTGTTTTCAAAAGTGTTTCATGAATGTTAAGGAACGACATGAAACGTCCCCATGCACTGGCAAATGGATGTGGTATGAGAGCAGCCACCTACGGCACAATAAGGTGGATTTATAGACTATGCACCAGAAAAAGTGGGCTCAACCCCACAAAGATCAGAGAGGGCCAGGGCCTGGAGCACGCGCTCAAGCCGCCCAATCGGCACAACCTCCGGCAAGAACGGGGTCAGCGCCTGGGCATGGGTGACGGTGAAGAGGCGGATGGTGGCACACCAGCTCTGGATCTCAGGAACAGAGACGTGAGTGGCCTCTCTTGCTGCATTCCTCACCTTCATGCTACACCATTTTGCAATGGTATCATCCATGGTCAACTATGCTTAAGAAACCTAGTAGCCAAGTAATCAAGTCGTTAGCCGCTCGGCGTCTGCCTACGGCCAAAAGAAGCTTCAGAACCCAGCAGCCTATTGATCTCAATCAACAACAAGGATTTCCAGCCAGCCTAGCAGCCTCCAGTCTCTGCCAGCAGCATCAGGCAGCCTAACAGCTAAGCAGTTGGTTACTCCTCAACTGGTGATGGATTTCTGAGTAGCTGACCATCCCAGCAGGCTCCAGCCTTGGTTTAAAAAAAAAAAAAAAAAAAAAAAAAAAAAAAAAAAAAAAAAAAAAAAAAAAAAAAAACAAAAAAAAAAAAA
>SZWC01003812.1:55098-73524 GCA_023375785.1 Penium margaritaceum
CCTTGGTTTAAAAAAAAAAAAAAAAAAAAAAAAACAAAACAAAACAAAACAAAACAAAAACAAAAACAAAAAAAAAAAAACTCCAGCCTTGGTTTGCGGACTTTGATAGCCCATCAGCTTATGAACTGGCTGTCTCTCCACCACCGGTTGCGTTCTCTTGAGAAAAGCAGCCAAGCAGCTATGCTGCCGGCTCCATTTAAGTTGGTAGCTTCTCAGCCACCAAAGTAGCCAAGCAGTCCAGAAGACCAGCCTTGGCTGCCAGCCTTGGAAAGCCAAGTAGTCAAGCAGCTGGTTGTCTCTAAGCCGGTCTTTGCCTCCTCTGCAGCAAAGAAGCCAAGTAGCCCAGCCGTTGGCTTTATGTGAGCAAGTCGCAGTGCTCGCGTAAAGCAGCCTCCAGCCTCAGCAAGAGGCATTGGGCAACCCAGCAATCCCTCTACCAGTCCTCTCTTAAATAGCGATCTCATTCTCTGTAGCCAAGAAGCCACAAAACTTTCTCCATCTAAGCCTGCACAACCTCACATCCTGCCAACCTCGGCCAGCAGCCTAAGACAGCCCAACACCATAGCAAAAAAGCAGTCAAACAGCCTTAGCAGCTCGCATCAGCGGTCACAGAAAGCCTGACCTCCTAGCAGCCATCCTTCTGGTCCATCTTGACCAGCAGCATCCCTCTCAGCTATCAAACAGCCAAGCAATCTGTTAGTCTAACAACATTAGCCAGCATTCTGAAATAGCTGAGCAGCACTGCAAAGTGGCCAAGCAGACAAGCAGCTGCCCTCACAGAATTGGAGCAGTCGAGTAGCCTAGCATTTAAGAAAGATAGCATCATGGTTGGAAGTAGAATTTTACAAAAAAAATTTACTACTCTTAGTAGCCTCCACCAACTTGTGCCAGTGTATGACGTAGCTAGAATGGCTGCACCTTCAGAATCCGGCTTTGTCCCGAGCGGCACATACAAATCCTCTTGTGCATCAGTGGCACTTGAAGGTGGCGTATGTACTCTACAGCAGTCTCATCTTGTTGGCCTTGTCTATGCCCCCGCACTGCCGCTCAAACTCCTTCTGTTATCCTTGTGAGTTGCGGTCCATCTCTTTTTCACATTTTTCAATGAATTTTATTGCCTCAATTTTTCTGCCTCTTCCAGCGCCAATCCCTTACATATTGTCACTGCATATGATTGTGCACATGTTACATGAACCAAGGCAGCATACACTACCGAAGAACACATCTCGGCCATTGCTGACATTGCATGAAACCTATCCACAGATTTCTCCTCAGTTTCTGCAACCTTTTCAACTGCCATCTGCGCCTCCTCAACTGCCTCTTCCGTATTTGCATTTTGTCGTCACAGCACCAGGTCTGCATGCTTGCACCTATTTCATGGCCACCTCTGGTTTCACAGTTTCCACATTTCTGTTGCTTGTAGCAATCATCGCAACGGTAGTACATCTGTTCTGTTCTGTATCTGGTCACCAGGTCTGCATGCTTCACACTCCTCTTCAGCATGGCAGTACATCTCTTCTGTATTTGTTCCACCACTGCCGCCTCATTTTCCACCGCCCTCTAAGCTACAGTGCACTTTTTTCTTCTCCCACAGTAACCTTGGTTTAATGTCGATCAGGGTGATGATAGGGATTATTACCACCCCTGCACTTTGTCGGTATGCCCATCTTGGCGGTGCTCTGCACTTGATGCCAAGCTCAGTTCTCAGAATCTTGTCTGGGACCTATTCTTTTCTCTGCAATTTTCTCATTCTTTATGGGTTAGACATTGCACAAATTTCAGTGGACCAAGTTCTCTTCTTCCCTCTCAATACTTCCCACAGCTTGGGCGTGTGAAGTACTGCAGGTAGACAGTGGTTGACAAAGATGTTCACATTGCTGACCTCCATTTTGAGCTCGAGTGTGCATGTGTCAAGTAGCTCTTTGTTGCACAGCAGAGTAGAAGAATCTTCACCATCGTGACACAGTAGCGTCACGCTGATACAAATTATTATGCTAAATGTTCATGTACAAGATTTCTGATATAGTTTTGTCTCTCTTTCAGTGTTGTAGCGGGAGGGCCAGTTCGGCCCTCCCACCTTGCATTAGCGAGGGGGTGGTTTGCAACCACCCCTTGCTAATGCAAGGGCTGGCCGGTGGCCAGCCACGCGCTGGCCGCCGGCTGGCTGGGTGGCCGGCGGCCGGTCAGATGACCGGCCAGCCACTCACGGCAAGCCACCAGCCGCCGATTGAGCTGGTGGCTTGATCGGCCACTGAGAGGCCACGAGGGCCTCAAGGGCGAGGCTCGTGGCCTCATGCCCTCGCCCTCGTTTGCCCTCCTCTCCAGCAAGAGTGACCGAGGACGAGGGCTAGAGCGAGAGTGAGAGCGAGGTACGCACGAGATAAGTCGGCGCGAAATTGCTGGTCGTGCCTCGCATGCGACGATTTCGTGCCGACGCATCAAAAACAAAACTCGTGCGAGCTCACGAGTTCGAGATAATACCCCCTCATTTTGGATCCAGAATGAGGAGGCGAGGTGAAAACGAGAATGGACCTCCGGAGACTTGAAATGTTCTAATCTTCCTACAGGGGTCATTGATGACGATTGACCCTGAGAATGATGGGGAGGGGAAAACCCCTAGAGCATGCTCTGGACGCCATTTTGTGAGATCCAACGACGACCTAAGTGCAGGAGTTAGAGACACATCCATTACAGTGATTTTTAACGTAGGACGACCCTCGCGACCAAGTGTTTGACGGTTCCGACGGCTACAAAGGATATAAAACGCCGCAAGCAGTTGCAGTAGGAACAGAAATTCCATAGAGGGGTACGGACTTAAAACTTAACTGTTTGAAGCATCGTAAATTGCGTTGGAAAGCTTTTGAGGAGCTCTATTATTTTCTTCCAGCTCCTTTAAACTTCTTCTATGTGCCAAGGGGCTAGGCGGATTTTTCTTGGACAGGGTGGGGAGGACCCACCCCCAAACCACCAACGTCTCCCCTCTTCTCAAGGCTCCCCCTCCTCCTCTTCAACCAAAAATTAGGGCAATGCCCTTGTCCAATACCAGAAACTCTCACGGCCTGAGAGAAAAAGGAAAAAGAGGAAGGTGCCACTTTGAGAATTTTCGAAGGCCGCCGCATTGCCGGGGAGCACAAGGAGGGCACCTCCAAGGAGGCGCAAGGCATGCCAAGAGAATACAAGAAGAGGCCAAGGAAGACCAGAAGACAAGAAGACAAAGAAGAAGACAAGATTCATGAGGAGGGAGTGTGTGAGGGTGTAAAATCTCAGTAAGAGTTGACCCATCCTGCTCCTCACAATTTTTTAGCGGTGCTCAAATTCTTGAAGCTTCTCAATCTTGTCCTTGCTTTGTTTTTCTAGGCTATTTAGCTTGCCTAGTGCCATTAGTCACAGCTTAGGGTTTTTCCTAGAATCCACGTGGCGGCGTAGAAAAGAGTTTTTTTTTACCACGTGATTGTGCTGACCGTGGCGGCCTAGAAAGATAGAAATAAATTGTATAATTGTCGTACCGATCATGAGAGCAAGCTGACTTCAAGAGGCGACACCTTCCCGACGTTGTGGGATGACCCTCACAACGGTCTTCGCGTGCTAGTTACACAGGTAATAGAATGGCAAGTGCCGGGCTGTCCAAGTCCAACAAGGGCAAGGTGGTGACAGCCTCACCACACGCCCTCGGCAGACTCCAAGTCTTGGGAGTCACCTTCACGAGCACGTTTGCCAAATTAAAGGCAACTGTACCACCGAAGGCAACCGGCACGAACCTCGGCGACACCTAGAAAAAAACGAAAGCCAGAAGAGTACTCAACAAGCACGTCGACGCGCATGTGAGCAACCCCCACGCGACAGACGATGCGCTCAAGGAGGATCACCCGGGCGTAGATCCCGACGAAGAGCACGACACTGATGATGGCAAAGGCGACAAGGATCGTAATCATCACCATTGTCGTGCAGCGAACTCAAGTCGATCACTCGATAACGGCAAGATGCTCGCCGGACCGCCTGAATCTGTCGATAGCAGCAAGGCTCCCAAGAGTAGAAAAGGCATCGAAAGAAACCACGCAAGAAGTTCCCACAAGAACGAGCCGGACAACATTGCTGCGAAGGTAATTCATGACTAGGCTTGCCAAGTTGGATGCCGAGGTGGCAGGCCGACTCAAGATCACCACCTACGGTGGGAGTGCAGCACCATCAGGAGAAGTGGGGACGGACCTCCCTTCTTACAATGTGGCTGCGATGGGGCAAACCAACGACCAACTAAGTGTCACAGCGGGAAACAACCTTCTGTGGAAGGTGGGACTCCTTGGAGGTGTGTACGCAAATAGTACCTTCCTACAATAGATGAAGGTGCACGGAAAGTGTGAGGCCCTTGAGGTTATCACCGACACTCTTACGACATCAGAGCTGAAATTCGTGTTCGCCAACTTGATGGCCCACGTCGGGCAGNGAATCTGTCGATAGCAGCAAGGCTCCCAAGAGTAGAAAAGGCATCGAAAGAAACCACGCAAGAAGTTCCCACAAGAACGAGCCGGACAACATTGCTGCGAAGGTAATTCATGACTAGGCTTGCCAAGTTGGATGCCGAGGTGGCAGGCCGACTCAAGATCACCACCTACGGTGGGAGTGCAGCACCATCAGGAGAAGTGGGGACGGACCTCCCTTCTTACAATGTGGCTGCGATGGGGCAAACCAACGACCAACTAAGTGTCACAGCGGGAAACAACCTTCTGTGGAAGGTGGGACTCCTTGGAGGTGTGTACGCAAATAGTACCTTCCTACAATAGATGAAGGTGCACGGAAAGTGTGAGGCCCTTGAGGTTATCACCGACACTCTTACGACATCAGAGCTGAAANCACTCGATAACGGCAAGATGCTCGCCGGACCGCCTGAATCTGTCGATAGCAGCAAGGCTCCCAAGAGTAGAAAAGGCATCGAAAGAAACCACGCAAGAAGTTCCCACAAGAACGAGCCGGACAACATTGCTGCGAAGGTAATTCATGACTAGGCTTGCCAAGTTGGATGCCGAGGTGGCAGGCCGACTCAAGATCACCACCTACGGTGGGAGTGCAGCACCATCAGGAGAAGTGGGGACGGACCTCCCTTCTTACAATGTGGCTGCGATGGGGCAAACCAACGACCAACTAAGTGTCACAGCGGGAAACAACCTTCTGTGGAAGGTGGGACTCCTTGGAGGTGTGTACGCAAATAGTACCTTCCTACAATAGATGAAGGTGCACGGAAAGTGTGAGGCCCTTGAGGTTATCACCGACACTCTTACGACATCAGAGCTGAAATTCGTGTTCGCCAACTTGATGGCCCACGTCGGGCAGAGCATCACAGACCTCAATCGTGATCGTCAGTTGTAGCGCCTGGCCGCTCAAGAGGCAACTCATCGATGCGATGACCTCGACAAGGCATTATAGAGTGTTATCCAGTTGCAGATGCAACGGCGATTGCAACGGGCCACAAGTGTTGATGCCATCGCTAGTAGCAGCAAGGACTTGCCTACCTTGATGACCTTGGGCCGGTCATGAACACGTCCTTCCTCCATAGTATAGGGATCTTCCGAAACGACATGAAGCTCACTAATTGGCTGAATCACATAGAGCACATTCTACATGTCCAAAACGTTCCACTCAGTCAGTGGGGTGACCTTCCCACGACGCAAGTTAAAGACAAGCTCTTCAAGTATGTGGTCAAGGAGTGGGATGGGTAGGAGCCTCAAGTGGCACTCCATGCCATGGGAGGCCTTTTGTGCCATCATGCACATGAAGCATACCCAGTGTGAGGAGGTGCAGCAGGTCTTCTACAAGATCAAGGACTTTAACCAGTTGGGCAGCTCGTTTGAGGCTTACTTGAGCGAGTTCACCGCACTCATGGAGGAAGCCGAAAGCTCAACTGAGGGCGATGGGACATAGAGCTTCAAGTACCCAGAGTGCCTCTTGCTTGAGTACTTGCGT
Organism: Penium margaritaceum; assembly: GCA_023375785.1. Lineage (NCBI taxonomy): Eukaryota > Viridiplantae > Streptophyta > Zygnematophyceae > Desmidiales > Peniaceae > Penium > Penium margaritaceum. The sequence continues at coordinate 61,054 of SZWC01003812.1, forward strand.
GAGGGTCTTGCCAGTGAGAAGCTGTAGGACAAGACCACCACAGCGGCAATCGGTCAGGTTTGGACAAGCTGGAGGACGTTGCGGGACTATATGAGTGAAGTGTATTTGGCAAACCCGAAGCACTACTCGGATGCACGGCCAAACGCGCATGCACAGCAAGGCCGTGACATGCGCATGGGCGTTGTGGGGGCTAGAGGGGGAGCCGTGCATCAAGGCGGGACCAAGGGGAAGTAGCCTACAAACCCTCCAGTCAAGCGCAGCCACGAAAATGATGAGATGCAGTCTTTGCATGAGCATTGCAAAAAAGCCTTCTGTGACAGACTCTGCCACAACTACATGCAGCCTGGCCACTTTAGGGTTTAGTGCCCTGAGGCTGCTGGTGGTGGACAAGAAGCCGCGGCATTGGCCGCAGCAATAATACCTCATGGGGATGGTGCAGCAGGAGGCCAGAGACGAGGCCATGGACAGGGTCGCGGTCGTAGTAATGAACCCGGCCGTGGAAACGGGCAGGGCCGTGGTGCGGGTTTTCCCCATCCCTGAGTGACATTAGTGTGGACCCTTCAAGGGTAAAACTGGATCACAGGTGTGGGTTCATGTTTTCAGACGAGGATGTTAAAAAAATTGATTTTTTCATGAGTTCAAACTTCTCTATTGTTTTCTCCCCTCTTGTTGAACCTCATTCTACACTTGCTGACCGCCATTGTTCACTAAACCTAACATCTTCAGACAAGATACATGATCAAACATGCTAAGTGATTACAACATCAACCACTGTGCGAGAGCTGTGTGATGTAGTGATTGAAGCAAACACCCTCAAAGAGATGACTCGAGTGGTTGAATCATGGGAGTTACAACACCCGCTGTACAGATTCAGGCGCGTCTGACACTCGACTTGCCAACGTCGAGCCTGTTCATTCAAAAGGCTAGAGGTAACATGAGAATGCAGTTCAAAGGACACCTAGCTGGTGCTCCCATGAACGTACTGGCTGAAACTGAAGGAGATGACTCTTGTGTTAACCTTGGCGTTACCCGACAGGTTGGCCTAAAGTACAAGCAATGGAATGGCGTAGTTGTCGTCGGTGACAACCGTATGGTACCCATGATAGGTACCTGTAAAGCGAAAATTTGTATTCAAGGGTATACACAGAGTATCACATTAAAGGTACTCAAACTTCTTGACCCGTTTGACATGGTGCTAGGCAATCCCTAGATGCGTAAAAACGAGGCTCTAATGTGCTTTGAATCAAAGCGTTTGATCCTCCAAAAGGGAGAAAATCACTTTACATTGATTCTGAGTACGGAATTGTCACCGACCCGACTTAAAGGTACATGCAAGCTTGTCTACAATGAAGGTCAAGAGACGTATTCAACAAGGTTGTTGATACTTCTTGGCTGAGCTACAGGAAATGGAGAACGGCATGAAGGAAGACACGCCACAAGAGATCAAATCTCTATTGGCAGAGTTCTCGGTCTATTCCAAGACCCACCGGTTGGGCTTCCACTAGAACGACACATGGGTCACACGATTCCGCTGCAACCGGAGGCGACTCCTCCGCTCAAACCCATGTATGGCCTTAGTCCGACAAAGAGGTGAGAGGTCAAACGCTAAATCAAAGAGGACCTTGTGAACAAAAAAGACATGGGATTACACATGTGCATGGACTACCGAGCGTTGAACAAGCTGACGGTGAAAAATCGATTCCCCTTACCGCGGATCGTGGACCTGTTTGACCAACTCCATAGGACAAAGATCTTTTCGCCCTTGGATTTGTCTCAAGGGTACCATCAAACCAGTATTACGGAAGATGATTTCCCAAAACCATGTTTCAAATGCACATGGGACACTATCAGTTTACAGTTTCATGCTTCGGGCTAACGAACACCTCGGCAACATTCCAAGGAGAAATGAACCAAACGAACTCGGCCACTTTGTCTTGGTTTACCTGGATGACATCCTAGTTTTCTCCAAATCCATGAAAGAGCGCATAAAACATCTGCATGAGGTCCACGTGATTCTTTAGGAACAGAAGTTCTATGCAAAAGTGAGCAAACGCAACTTTGCACAAGATGAGCTCAAATACCTTAGACACATAGTCAGCAAGGCCGGTATCCATGTCGACCCACAAAAAGTCCAAGCTATCGTGGAATGGCCACGCCCAGAAAACTTTGGGCAGGTGTGGTGTTTTCTTGGCCTGACAAACTATTTTTGATAGTTAATACAAGGGTATTCGACCTTGGTAGCACCGCTAACCAGCCTCATGCAAAAATATGTGCATCGGGAATGGACTTCTAGCTACAAGTTGATTTTTTCTCAAAGTCAAAGAGCTTCTATCCACAATGCCCGTCTTAGCTCTTCTAGACCCATCTCCACCGTGGGAGGTGCTATGTGATGCGTCGGTAGTAGGGCTTGGAGCAGTCCTCACGCGGAGTGGTCACCCACTTGCATATGAGAGCCGGAAGCTCATCCTTGTCAAGACACGGTATACAACTGGGGATCAAGAGCTTCTTACGGTAGTACACACTTTCAAGATGTGACATTGCTACCTTGAGGTAGCTGAAGGGGGTGTGACGGTCATGACCGACCACAATCCATTGGTATTTTTCCAAACGCTGCCGAATCTGTCAAGACAACAAGCGTGTTGGGGCAAATACTTGAGCCGATTCTCATTTACGTGGAAATATCGGCCAGGACGCATCAACGTGGTCGATCCACTGAGCCGACACCTGGTGGAAATGAAAGGAACCACCAAGGTCGGCGGGTATTCTATGGTCATTGCGACATTAACAGTGCAAACACCAGAGCTCCTCGTACCTCTGGGGCAACCACCTCGAGAGATTGTCCACTACAACAGTTTTATAAACAGAATCCGGATGGGAAACTGTGTGGATTCTTGGTTTCAAGAGTCTCAGAAACTAGAAAAGTACGGATTGGTGGAGGTCGCAGGAATCTTTTGGCATGGAGAACAAGTTATTGTGCCAGAATCGGGAGACCTTTGAGCGAAGATTATCTCCCAGTTCCACGACCCGTCGGTCGCAGGTCATGTGCGACCTTGAAATACCGGAAAGGCACTCTCGGACCACTATTGGTGGCCATGACGGAGTGTCAATGTCAGTAAGTTTTTCATGAAATGTGACCCATGTCTTCGGAATAAGGCTAGTAACAAAAGGCAAGTTGGACTCCTTCAATTCCTTCCTATTCCTGGGACTCCATGGAAGTGTGTCAGCATGGACTTCACTACTGGTCTTTCAGACACGGCCCATGGCCACAACGTAATACTAGTGGTTGTGGATCTCTTGATGAATATGACACAATTCATTCCTAGAACCACTGATGTGAATGCAAAGGAAACCGCTTGTCTCTTCTTAAATGGTGTCGTAAAGTACCACGACTTGTCGTTGCATATTATCTCCGACCAAGATAGAAAATTTACTTGTATGTTCCGGCAAAAGATGCATGAGTACTTTGATAGCAAGTCACAAATATCAAGAGTGTTTCATCCTCAAACTGAAAGACAAATAGAGTACATGAACCGCAGTCCGAAGCAGATGAAGTTTATGTACGTGGACCCTGCCATGAATGACTGTGACAAATTTCTAGCACCGACAGAGTTTGTGGTGAACAACTTGGTGAACGATTCTACACATTTCACACTGCTTGTGTTTAGTAGTAGTCAGAATCCAGTGGCTCCCTCTTCATTGGTGAAGAGTAAGAGTATAGAGGATAAGTTCCTCATGCTCAAGCCTTTGCCGAGTGCATAGACTCCTTATTACAAGAGGCAAAGGTCACCTTCAAGCTGCTTGGCAATGACAATAGACATATGCCAACAGAATTCGCTGTGAGGTCTCATTTGACATCGGTGACAAAGTGCTTCTTAGCACTAAGGCTCTTTGGCTGAAGTCACCATGGGCGCGAAAAACTTCTACCGAAGTGGATTAGGCCATTTCCTGTCGTTGTGCACATCGGGCTAGTGGCATACCAGTTGCTACTTACGCCTAGTATAAAGATACATGACGTGTTAGATATGAACCAACTGGCTCCATACACGGTAGAGGGAACCATTCCGCCACCACCAGCAATACGAAGTTCTTTGTTTACTCCAGCATCAAGAGCGTATACTTTGGTCAGGGGTTGTTAGGGAATACCTTGTTCATTGGGCTGGTTGTGGACCTGAACATAACTCATGGGAGCTTGAATCTTGGTTGTCCACAGGGGTGGTCAACGAGTATTGGAGCAAGCTAGCAACTTGCACAGATCGACTCTTGACGGGGGACACCACCTGAATGCGCAAAAATTGAACAACATCCCCGTAGGGCGGCATTCATGGATTGCGACCATAGGAGGTTGTGGACGCCCAACATGGTTGTCGCTCGGACGCTCCAACCTGAAGGGGGGAGGCCGCTAGCCGTGCTGACCAACAAGCTACAGCTTAGGTCCAAGTGCCATGCACATGTTCATGTTTAGTTGGTGATTGAAACTATTAATTTTCTTTCACAATGTTGACAACTCTCTATCGGGCACCCTCACTTGTGGTCATGAACCAGGACAGTCCATAATAAGAGGGGAGGAATGTAGCGGGAGGGCCAGTTCAGCCCTCCCACCTTGCATTGGCAAGGGGGTGGTTCACAACCACCCCTTGCTAATGCGAGGGCTGGCCAGTGGCCAGCCACGCGCTGGCCGCCGGCCGGCTGGCAGCCGGCCGGCTCGATGGCCGGCGGCCGGTCAGATGACCGGCCGGCCACCCACCGGCAAGCCACCAGCCACCGATCGAGCTGGTGGCTCAATCGGCATTTGAGAGGTCATGAGGCCTTGAGGACGAGGCTTGTGGCCTTGTGTCCTCACCCTCGTTTGCCCTCCTTGCCAGCGAGAGCAAGTGAGGATTGGGGATAGAGCGAGAGCGAGAGCGAGGTGCGCACGAGAGAAGTCGTTGCGAAATTGCTGATCGTGCCTCTTACGCGACGCTTTTGCATTAACGCATCAAAAACAGAAATCGAGTTCGTTTAGGTTAAACTATGAGTTTTGAAACTGGAAAACTCGTGTAAACTCACGAGTTTGAAGTAATGCCTCCTCGTTTCGGACCCAGAATGAGGGGGCGAGGTCAAAACAGAAATGGCCCTCCGGAGACTTGAAATATTCAAGTCTCCCTGCTCATGACGATTGCCCCCAAGAGTGACGTGGAGGGGAAAACCCCTCGAGCAAGCTCTAGATGCCATTCTGTGAAATCTGACGATGACCTAAGTGCAGGAGCTGGAGACACAGTGAGAATTGCACAAGCTTCACAACGCAAGTTGAATCACTTGAAATGGTGAAGCGTGGACGAAGCTAGGTCAAAAACAGTCTCAGCCATGGCTTCCATTTTTGACACTAAGTGTTGAGTGCAAACAGACTAGAGGGAGAGGGAGCAAAGAAAGAGTTTCGTGCTTCACTCCAGTCGGTGGGCAGCGAGCTCGAACGCCGGCTGAGCGAGCTCGCTCTCGCTAATCGAGGGTGAAACTTGCCTCTGGACCGATTTCTCGGTCGACTGCCCCTCGAGGACAAATCTATCATACGTCATGCAAAGTTGAAGGTCTAATCTAGGTCTATCTGCAAACTCATCATGTATCTCACTAAAGGGTCAAGGTATAATCTAGGCTTTGTAACACCAAGAGAGGAAGAAAGTAGCATGGGCATGCGACTGAGCTGGAGCCGAGGCATGAGTCACGAGCTGCAGCATATGGCAGAAGTTGTGTCTGAAGCGTGTGAAGCACGCACTCATCATGCATTGTCTCCAGTCTCATGGCGCATGCCCTGCGCACTCACATCAACACATAAGACAAATATATGTACACGGATTAACACGCACCCTTGGATGTGAGTGTCGTGGGCATGCAGCCAAGTTGGTGAAGCTGGGAGGTGAGGTCTGAGGAGGCAAGGGCTTTGGTAAGGAAGTCTGCCAACCGAGTGTCGCCCGCGATGGGACACACTTGAACAACCCCTGCTTCAACTGCTTCTCGCACAAAGTGATGCTCAACACTGATATGCTTAGTGCGTGGGTGCAGTACACCGTCATTTGCAATCCGTCGTGCGGTTGAGCTATTGTTGTACAGTGGTGTGGCATGCACAGTCAAACCCAATTCCTCAAGCAATTTTCCCAGCCATATGGCTTCGCATGCAGCCTCAACCAGTGCCATGTATTCAGCCTCAGCCACACTACGAGCCACACAAGACTGTTTTGCACTCCTACATGAGACGGCCACCCCCCACACACAAAAAAATACCCCCCTTGACTGCGTGCAGCACGATCGCGAGCATAATCACTATCACAATACCCGTCCAAGAGAGGTGCTGTAGAGGGAGAGATGACCAGCCCGACCTCAGCTGTGTTTAACACGTAATACAGCAATTTCAACAAGGCCTTGTGATGCGTACTGCGGGGTTGGTGGCTGAACTGAGCCAAGGCATTGACAGCACATGCTATTTCAAGTCATGGTGTGGATGCCAAGTAGGAGAGACTGCCTGTGATCTGTCTGTAGAGTGTTGGATAACTGTCAGGTCCGTATTCTGTGGTGCGTGCGTCAAGCAGATGTGCATAGACGTCTGGACTCATGGGTGACTGTTGCAGTGGCAAGTGTTGGACAAGGTGGTGAAAGAGTGCAGTCATATAGGCAACAAAGCATCCTTGATGTATGGTCAGTGTGTGTGCGGATCTGTCTCGTGTGATGGTCATGCCTAGGAAGTTGTGTGCCTCACCAAGATCAGTCATGCGGTAGTGCACAGTGAGTAGTGACTTTGTCTGTGAGATGAGTGATAGTGAAGGGGAAAGGATCAACAGATCATTCACATAGACAAGCAATGCAATAGGCTATGTTTCCTGCTACCGCAAGAACAGAGAAGGATCATAAATACTTTGGGAGAAACCACCAATTGCTAGAGTACGCCGGATCTCTTTGTTCCAGCACCTGGGAGCTTGTTTCAGTCCATACAACGCCTTCAACAAAAGCCATACACAATCAGTTCCATCCTCAAACCCTTTTGGTTGTTTGACATAGATTTCCTCCTCAATTGGACCATTCAAGAAGGCGTTTTTAACATCCATTTGATGTATTTCCCAATCGCCGTGTGCCACCACGGCCAGCAAGGTGCGGCTGGTGCCATACTTGCCAACAGGGGCGTAGTGTCTGTATTTCTTGTCCAAGAATTTGATGAAACCCCTTCGCAACCAGACGAGCCTTGTATTTTTCAATCATGCCTTCCAGGTTTCTCTTGAGTTTGAACACCCACTTTAGATCGATTGCTGTCCGTCCTGGTGGCAGAGGCACGAGCTAATACACATCATGTTAAAGTAATGCATTCAACTCAGCCACCATGGCTTTCTCCCACTGTGTTGCATCTGGTCGTTCGCCTGCTTCTGTCAGTGTGAGAGGTTCTACAGCAGTGGAGTCCACAGAGGCAGGCCCAAAAGTGTGGTTGAACTGTTTGTAGTCCACTCGTGCAACATTTCGTCCAGACCAAAGAACAGGCTCAGGGACTGTTGGACGAGACTGGACCACACCCACTCTTGGAGGGGCTGGTGCGAAGCCCGGTGGCGAGAGTGTTGTGTCTGATGCTGTGCTTGCTAGGTCAGTTGGTGTCAACATATCTGTGGGGACTGGGGATGCCACAAGTACACCATGCAACTGTCGTGCAACAGGTGTGGTGTGGCGCACGGAACGAGGCACAAAGACAGGTACACCCACATACTCCGGGTAGTGGTGTGGAGTGGGAATATGCGGGGCATGCCGTAGGGTACGAAATTTCTTCTATGGCATGTTTTCAAGAAAGGATGCATCTCGACTTTCAATGAAGCAGTGATTGGTAGGGTCCCAGAATCTCCATGCCTTGGAGGCATGGGACACTCCCACAAACACACACCATCTGCCACGTGGGTTGAGTTTGTGATCTCTTTGAGGTTGATCAAACCACACACAAGACATTGTTCCCCAGACCGTGCCGGTCTCAAGTCGGCCTTTTCTTAAAATCAGCGCTCCCAGGGCGTCACTGGTTTGGGCAATGGACCCTGAGGAGTGCGGTTCCAAACCCATGTGACGTATTTGACTGCCTCTTCCCAAAACCCAAAGGACAGTCTAGACTCTCCAAGAAGGGTACACAAGGCATCTCCCAAGGTCATATGCCATCTCTCTGCAACCCCGTTTTGTTGGAGCGTGTAGGGAGAGGTAGTCTGGTGTTCAACTTCCCTTGCCTTGAGTTCAGAGGCAAGAGATCCAAGGAATTCTCCGCCTCTGTCCGTGCGCAACTTCAGCAACCTTTGCTTTGTTTGGTGTTCTGTAAGTGCTATCCATTCAACAATGGCATGTTGAGCATCAGCTTTAGTCTTCAACATGAAAGCCCAGCGAAACCAACTGTAATCTTCATTCAAGGTCAAGACATACAATGAGCCATACTGCACGGATGGCATGGGCATGGGCCCAGTGACATCGGTGTGAACCAGTGCGAGAGGGAAAGTGCTCTCCCTCTTCGAGGTGGGGAAGGTCTGCCTGTGTGACTTCCCTTGATGACACTCAAGACATGCTCCTGGTTGCAGACCATGCTGACAGTCAGTGGGTAGGAGTCCGTGTGCAGGGGTGTGCTTCATGAAGTAAGCAACCAGTGCCGTGTTGATGTGTGCGAGACGATGGTGAATGAGGTCAGTGTGTTTTACATCAAATGTGGTTGTGACATGCACTTGTGCTCGGGCTGAGGGGGCAAGAGGAAAAATATTAATGTTGTACAGCATGTCATCATGCAATGGTCCATCAGCCAGAAAGGACCCTGAGGCATCAAAGAGCATGCATTGTTGCTTTTGAGTTATAGTGGACACATTCGATTGTCGGTTTAGCTGTCCTCCCAAAAACAGATTCACCTTCAACTTGGGGACATACAGCACACCAGTAAGCCACAGCACACCCCCTGGCGCCTAAAGAGCCATGGTCCCCACACCTACCACAGCAAGCACTTCCCCCGACCAAGTCTTCACCCCATCAACATCATGTGTGGCATACAATGGGGTGCACAACTGGCGATGAGGTGAAATATGATGAGATGATACTGTGTCATACAACCACTCGTGCATGGGCAGTGCATGAGATGTAGTGATGTGCGTGTGACCGAGCCGCTGAATTGCTGCTAGCGACGCTGTTGTCGGCTCAGGTGGCTGCAGCTTTGTGCTGGGGAGCCATCCAGCATGCTGGGACGGTGGAGATGGCTCCAATGTTGTCGCCATGTTGTCGTACACGCATTGTGCCCATTCAGGTGTGGGAACTGGTACTGTAGACTGTGCAGGCATGTATTACACGGGAGGTACAAATGCCTGCACTATTTGCTACATCATCGGCTGCATCATCGGTTGCATCATTGGCTGCATCATCAGCTGCATCATCGGCTACATCATCGGTTGCATCATCGACTGGAACTGAGGTGGTCCGAAGGTGGCTGTAGCAGTAGGTGAGGGTGCACGTGACCCGGTGTGCCTGGGTGCTCCCCATGTGGGAGGGGGCAATGGTCCTGCTATCGGTGGATGCAGTTGCTGCTGGTAAGGCTGCTGCTGATACTGCTGATGCTGTGGGTTCATGATGCGCTGCAGCATGGGACAGGCACGCCAGTAGTGACCGGGCTGACGACAGTAGTTGCAAGTACGGGTGTCAGTGTCTCGTCCACGTCCACGTCCTCTACCGCCCTGACCACCGCGTCCGCCTCCACCACTGTGCCCTCCCTGCCTGACCATGGCATGAAGAGCCCCCGAGGGCTGATGTGTGAAGGCTGTGGCAGTGGAGGTGCCAGACTCTCGATCCTCGCCCCGAAGGATGTCCTCATAGTTCCTCAATTCTTTGAACACCGTTGATTGGTCGGTGCTCTCAATGTCTGCAACGCGAAGGCGTCGCAGCAAGTCATGGAAAAACTCCTTGTACGGCTCGCCAAGGTGGAGCAGCAATAGATCTAGCCACTCTAGAATGGTGCACGAGGCACCCAGTCCGAGAATCTGACGCCTGATGTCCATCGTCGCATCCCAATACTCAGTGATAGGCGCATCGGGCTTTGGATAAAGGCGACGAAGCTTGTCACGCAACGTGATGACCAATGCCATTCCCTGTTCTTCCTTGCGTGTCACTAGGTGCTGCCATGCCTCTGAGGGACGGGGAGCTCCACTGCAAGGGTTGGTCGGCTCCTCTCCTCTCCCGCCATACCTAAAGTGACGGATGGCGTAGGATTGGTCATCTGGTAAAGCGTGCGTGAAGGCGTTGAATGTGCGGAGGAGGGTACGGTCTTCTACCTCCTCCGGCGGTGGGTTGAGGTACGGTTCCTCAAGCCCATGCTCGGCTGCCTATGCGAGGAACGCGTCTTTCCATGCGAGGAAATCGTATGTTCCTAGAGGTGGGGGCTTCAAGTCCTTGTGAAGGGCAATTCTGTTGAGATCTCTCTAGGTGGCGGCTGCTGTCGAGGTGGCCATGTTTGTACTTTCGCTGCCCCCATTACTACGCCGAGGGTCCATGTCCCTCGCAGATCCTTTGCCACTCATGGCGAACTTGCACCTGCCTACTGTTCTTGGCCCTGAGTGCTAGTTGTATGCGCCCCCTTGCCCTTGATTGTGCGCGGCTCCTTGCAGGGGCACCGATGGCCACGCGGCCCGTGGTGTCCACCCTTGCCACCGATTCCTCTCCTTTATGCCTCCCTTTGGCCTCCCAGGCCCTAGGCGCCTTCACTACCTTCACCCTAGCCTTGCGATCTAGTCTATTAGGATCAGGCACGTCCCCGACGGGCTAGGTTGTAAAAAAAAACGTGATTTTGCCTCTCGCGGCTGTTTTGGATGACTGAGCGATTGCGCTTCACTCCCACAACTGCAGGCCAATGGACCTTCTCTGATACCATGAGAATTGCACGAGCTTCACAATGCAAGTTGAATCACTTGAAATGGTGAAGCGTGGAGGAAGCTAGGTCAAAAACAGTCTCAGCCATGGCTTCCGTTTCTGACACTAAGTGTCGAGTGCAAACAGACTAGAGGAAGAGGGAGCGAAGCACGAGTTTTGTGCTTCGCTCCACTCGGCAGACAGCGAGCTCACTAGCCGGCCGAACGAGCTCGCTATCGCTAATCAAGGGCGAAACTCGCCCCTGGACCGATATCTCGGTCAACTGTCCCTCGAGGGCAAATCTATTCTACGTCATACAAAGTTGAAGGTCTAATCTAGGTCTATCTCACTAAAGAGTCAAGGTCTAATCTAGGTTTGGTAACACCAAGAGAGGAAGAAAGTAGCATGGGCATGCGACTAACTTGGAGCCGAGGCACGTGAGTCACGAGCTGCAGCATATGGCAGAAGCTGCGTCTGAAGTGTGTGAAGCATGCGCTCATCATGCGTCGTCTCCAGTCTCATGGCCAGCATGCCCTTTGCACTCACATCCACACATAACAGAAAGAATGTGTACACAGATTAACACACAGCCGTTACAAGTGTAGACAGTATTTGCTAAGGGTGCTGGCATTGCATCTTATCCTCTTGAAAAACCACCCTCACCTAATCCCAACGTCACTACACTACCTCATCTTATCCAGCATAATTTTGACACTCTTTTACCTCCCCTAACTGATGGCCTCATCTTTTCCACCGGGGGATGAATTTTAGTTCATGGGCTATTGTGCTTTTGGGCTGTTGCAACACCCTCTCCTTTTTCTTTCACACTACTCACAATCGAGTTTGTATTCACAGACTTTGCACTCATTTCTTTGGCACTGCCTCATCTCACCAAGGATGTTGGAACTCATGATTCCAGCTCCAAGCGTGGTCCCCTTGCCAACTCCACCGGTGCATGGTCCCTAATTTAATTTTTCTCGACTAAAATGGGTCACACGGCTGAAAAGCCAGCTGATTTTCAGCTTAGACATGCTTCCCATGCGTGTAGATGCTTCCCAAGCACTGATGCATGCTGATGCAGCACTGGTGCATCCACCTACTCGGTGACACAGTGCCAGGTCAGTTCTTGGTCATCCTCACCATCATGAACGCAATCACCCCTAAGCCTCTTGATCATCTCTAAAGTCAAGGCAGTTCAATCACAATTTGTTGCCAGATTTTTTTTCCTGAAGGCTCGCCTCTTGGTGTCCGAGCACTCTGGTATTTCACCTCAAAACACCTCAAGGATTGGTGGAAAAGCCCTCGGGACAGGAATGGAAATCACACTGCCTTATCCATTGTCACTATTGCCTACACTGACTTGTCCTTTCTATACCATACCCTCCCTCCTTGTTGACCAGTACTCTTGCTCCCACCTCTGTGTCCGTACTAGACAACAAGGGTAAGAAGGGAAGGATAAGGTCAAGGGCAGGGCATTGAAACCTTTGTCTTCCTCTTTTGCATCCACCTCTAGTTCCACCTTCTGGTAGAGATGCGACTCTGATGAGAATTCTGCTTGCATATTCCCTTTCCCCCCCCCTCTCTCTCTCTCTCTCTCTCTCTCTCTCTCTCTCT
>SZWC01003812.1:92590-106929 GCA_023375785.1 Penium margaritaceum
CTCTCTCTCTCTCTCTCCCCCTCTCTCTCTCACACACACACACACACACACGCACACGCACACGCATGCATGCACGCACGCATGTACACATTGCCTTTTCTAAAGACGCGAAACTATGCCGAAATTTGATTTTGAACTTTTGTCTAAATTTTGATGACAATGGTTACTACGTAACCCAAATATATGCCTACACAGTAAGTTACTTGTACATGTCTGGGACATACCACCGTGAAGTTACATCATTGTCAGGCACATGCGAGGTAGAAATCAAGGAGAATTCCAACAGGTAAAAATCAAGATGCTGCATAATTCTAAGGTTTGTTTAGTTTTGTGTTTTTTTGGAGTAGGAACAACCTTGATTGCAAAAAGAATTCGTATACTCCTCCTTGGCTGAGAAAGGACTATATCTACCGTGCTTGAAGAGCAAAACATGAGTTCGTCATCAAATTTTAAATCAATTATTTATAACACTTTCAATTTGCTTCAATGGTAAAACATGTAGAACACTCTATCATTGTGCGGGCCTTTACTTGTGCATCAACATACGTATTCGTGAAAGAGCTTTCAACGATCTTTTCCTGTTTGGCTTTGGTAGCTTGAAGGTAGTAAAGTAAAAATTTAACATTCATTTCAACTTATAATATGCTGCAAGTATCGTTCGGGACCAGAAGTATCTTTTGAAGTTCATTTATGCCTTCCATGAACAATTATTTGTCGTTTGGGTGAATCAGGCTGATAATTCTGAGGAAACCAAAATCTGGTGTATCCCAGTAATCTATAGAAAAGAAGACCACGAACACGATTGTTTGACTCTAACGGATTCGCAAAAGGGGGCCGCACTCACAGAGTGATGTGCCTAGTCAGCTTGCGTTGCACCAGTATTGTCGCCCTCTACCGCCAAACATGTTTTTATGTGCATTTGGGACATCCAGAATCACCGCGTGTCCTCTTCGCAAGGGCGAGGTTGAGATCGTCAGCGAATATTAGTGTTGCGACTTTCTTGGTCTACCACCTTGGGCGAACACCCATAAAGGAAAAGAGGAAAATATTTTAGGTGAATTTTATAAAAAAATGAAATTCAAATTTCGGCTAATTCATGGTCCAGTACGGTATATTGTGGCTCAGACATGTTCATACACTCTTGTTCCCCTTTGTAGACTCGAACATCTTGGCTAGGGGTGAATGCATGCCCAAATCGGATATGAAAATAGGCAGAAGCGAGGCTGTTCACCACCCATGGCATACTGCAGGCTAAGTTTGCAAGCACTGTCAGACGTTGTGCAGGCGCGTCGGCGGTTTCCCGGCTAGTTGTGGTGTCGCCATATAAGGCCGGCAGCCAGACAAATCACAGACCGCACGCAGGATAGGCGGATCAGCGTTTAAACGCAGACGTTTTGTTCAACTCGTTTGCTGCAGACCACAGAAAAACTATGAATGAGGTAAATGAAACATACGCTATACAACATTTGGCAAACCTTTAATGAACCACCACGCTTCCTAGAATTGGAGTAGCCGCCGACAGACGAAGCCGGCAAGCCGCACCGCGCGCTGCAGTGCATCAACGGGCGGGGGAAGCGCGCCGAGACTTGCTTCACGAGGGAGGTTAAAGAAAGCTTTTAAAAATAATCAATAAGATAAACCTGACGATAAAAAGCATATCCGGATGGCTACGCAATGTAATAAGAGCACTTCAGTGTGGCTCAACAAAAGACAAAGTCAGCCATATCTGTCAATACACCATATCCACATCCTCCAATGACTTACGAGGTGAGGCCTGTGAATAAATTGATTTTAAACTACCATTATATTATAAAATTAAATTTATTCATGAAAAGGCAAACAGTTAGCCATATCCTAAATCACACAAAACATGAAAAAAAGAGCTGAAAGACACAATTAAGCAGCATTCCTAGAAGTAAACCATAAGTAGATAGTAATATAATTTAAATAACCTAGGATGTGCAATATTAAACACAAATTTATAACTCTTAAAATGGAAATACTGTACCAAACTGGCAATACGTGCATTTGATATCATTCAAGTAGGAAAATATCGCTAAACTGATGTATTATGATGAAAAACGTATCATAAAATATTTCAAATTATGATTCTGTCAACTTTTCTAGAGGGATATTATTATTTTATTAAAAACAACACGAGGAGTGCACATCCTCGAATGGATCAATCTATCCTTTTTTGCATGGGTTTGATAAAACAGGCTTTAGACGGGTATGCAAACAAAGAATATGAACTAGAAAAAATTTAGCATATAAATACAAGAAAAAATGATGAATTTCTGAAACTATACCATTTTTCTTTTATCTATTTATAGACATTAAATATTATTTTTATTAATAATGTGTTAAAAAAATAAAGTTCTATCAACTTTATTTGTGATGTGCCACACTTTTAAATGTGCAAATAGTGTGCTAATGTGATCATACATAGAAGTTTTGATCATTTAAATCAATAAAAAAGAATCAAAAGATAAAGGATGGATTATGATCCTGAATTTATCATCATTATTATGATAAAATTCAATAATTAATCTGAAATACCAAAAACTGGAATAAATGGTTATTTTGACGATTCCTTTGAATCATGACACAAATGAGACTTATGGATCAGTAATTATGTGCAAATTACGGACGATTTTTAAGGTTTAAAATGGTCTTTGAACAATTATTGGGTGTTTTATGTACTCGAGACTCATGTTTCAAGGAGCCAAAACCATGAAAAAAATAATAGACTAGTGTCTGGTTTGACTCCAGCCTGTAAAACTATCATTTGTCAGATTTGAGGCAAACGAAGTGGCACGATGGAAAACCCATCGTTTCAGTACTCCTCTCCACTATTTGGCCGCTGGGGTCTTGTTCCCATGCGGATGTTTGAGGTGGCACGATTAGAATAAAGGTTGCATGTTTACTAAAATGCTTTATAATAACTACGTCCATTTCTTTCGCGGTTCATTTCAGCCAACATGGCTAAGGTGACCATTCCCTAACTCTCCTTGGATTACACTTTATTAGGGACTACGCCTTTAGTTAAAAAAATAATCACAAAATAGCTCACGACTATTACATAATGCTAATTTTTCAAATATAACGAATGAAGTTGAAGTATTTTATGACTATAAACCACGTTCATTCCTTTCTAAATATGAATAATGACAAACATTAGAAACTACTATGATTTACATTTAAAAAAACCAAATAACTCATTTCCCACCTAAATGAACTAACCTTAATGCGAAGGTGCTCTCTTGGCAAAACATTTGTGAAGCTCTATAGGATTATTCACAAAAAAAATCTTTCAATATTTTGAAATGGTAGACAAAAACCATATGCTCATAAGCTACACCTTACACTCAACCTGATCGAATTAATCAATACGTCATTATTAACCAAAAAATAAATATCCAGCATGAATTGCACCCATAAAGAGGAAAAAAGACAAAGTAAACATTTTTATAATAATAGTTAAATATAAATCATTTTTGGAAAATGAATATGTAATAGTGTATGTCCAAAAGCATCATATATGACCAGAAATGCTAGAATGATTGATTCATTGAACTTGAAATAATTAAATGATAGTTTTACAAAATCAATCTGTGATGCTTATGAAAACAATGTGTTGATATATAAAAAAACTTAGTTGTTAATTAATGTTTCATAATATTATGATGCTGTCAACGATTGTTGCGCCGGTGGCTGCACCGAGACCCTTGCGTCGACGGCCTTGACGACCTAGCAAGGCATTGCACCTTCATTGAGGGCTAGGAGTTATGTCAGAGCATAGTGCTGAGCCGTGTACTGTTGTTGTTCCTTGTACATTCCTTGTACCAAACTTGTATCATGAACCAAGATGTTCATTCAGTGTTTTGCTTCCGGTAAGCTTTGTTCAAGGCATGCTTGCTGGACACACAAAGATCGCGCCATAGTAGGGGACCCCCTTGCTACATCAGAGCACGTGGTGGCTTTGCCACTACAAGCTCACAAAACTCAACATGGTATTCAAGAAATAGGTTCTTTGTCCAACCTGTGCTATTGTAGCAGCAGCAAGAGTAGCAACAAAAACTATTTGAACAGTAGTGTGAGTTGGTGAAGCACTCCTTCACCATCTCTGTATAAGCTTGAGGAGGAGCGATGTTTGCCTTCTTTTAAGTGTGTAGCAGGATCGACCTTTGGGTCGTGTGGCTTGTACTTGACAGAGAGCATACCATGTCCAACATGGTATCAGATTAGTAGCAAGTGCTCTCAGAAAGCGCATTCGTAAGAGCAGCAGTAGAGTACTTTGGTGGTGGAGACCTTCTTCGCCATCCTTGTAGAAGCGCTCAGCAAGAGGTCGAGTTGACGTCACTTTGTAGAGGCGTGTGGTAGGCGTTCCACCTATGTAGCAAGCATGGAGAACATGGAAGAGGAGAATACTTGGTCAGCTTCTCCTACACAATTTGTTTGTGTGAGTTGCACATGGGCCAAGAACAAAGGTGCCATGTCATAGACCACGCACAACGCCAAGCGATAATGGCACAACGCTTGGCCAAGGAGGCACAACAAACAGAGCAACAAGAAGCAACAGCACGTCATGTTGTGGCGCATGAGGTGGAGGCGTTGAGGCAATAACTTTCTACTCAAGATCTCCATCGTGAATAAGAGTAGTTGACCCATGCAACTCAAGCATCGCAGACTTACAAGCTAAAACAGTCACATGCGACTCAAGCAGCGCAAATCACACAACTTCGGTAGCACCTGGTATGGGCTCAGTAACAACAGCTTCAACATTAACAGCTTTGGAACCAACAGCTACAACAACAGCAGATGTAGTGGCATCTGGGTTCCCACGCATTATCTGATCATCTGCCTCAAGCAAGCCCTCCTCCACTTATTCAAAGAGCCCTATCTCCATTAGTGCAACCATCTACACCACCTGAAGGAGGCGTGCCAGCGACGTTTGTGGCTGAGCGGCCACAACCTGCCCATATTATACCACCCATGGCACAAGCTCAGCATGTGTTCCAAGCATCAGTGCTGCATGCTTTTGCGGCCCAAGAAGTACCCGTACCTGCTGGAGGAGCAGTCCCACGTCTTCTTGCAATTCTTTTCGAGATGGAGTGCTCCAGCCCATGTCAGAGATATCAGGTGCCTCCTTTCACGAGATGTAGCGCAGGCGTCCAAGGCGGCGGTCTACCTGCACAACTCCATAAAGAGGAGAGCACGATGGAGAGGGAGAATAGGGGTGCCGTTTGTGCACCGTCTCATTGTCCAGCCGTGCCACCAAGTCTGCCCATGAGCTTAGAAGACAACTTCCATGTGGTAGAGCAATCGGTGGGAGCTTAAGAGCCAAGGCGTTTGGCAGGAGAAGCGTTGCACACGCTTCAAGCTCATGAACGTCCGACAGAAGACATGCGGCAATAGATGTTCAATGCAAAAATCAAACTTATCCTTTGGAGTGGGAAGCGGAAGCAACATCAAACCCAAAATGTAGGGCTTATATAAGAGATGTTTGAGATTGAGGAGGATATGCAACAAGAACTCCACGTGTCATCGGTGTAGTAACCAGTAACAATGGTGCAACTAACGCAAGCTGGAGTGGCGTTGGTCATGCCACAAACAGTTACACTAACACAGGTGATATTACAAGCATCTGCATGCAACAACATTATGCAACAGTTCAAGGCACAACCATCAAGTGTTTTGATGACACGCGGAGCAAGACCACTTAGCAATGTTCCTCACATGACAGAAGGAGGAAGTGCTTTCACAAATGGAAGCACGGTCACTCAGCAACAGATTAGTGCACATAAGGTCCTTTACCGACAAGAGCAAGAGATGTGTGTGACTTCATTTTCACACATCTCTCAGATGCAACCATGGGTGGCTCGACCGTAGTAGCTATACAATAACATGTGTCAAGGGGAGCCATACCAAAGAGCGCAAGTACCATTATTGTCGGAAGTCACATGTGCTCCATCGTCGGAGCTTGTCATGACTCGAGTAATGCCATCAGCCGCATTTACACTTGGATGCATGTAGAAGGATGGAGTTCACAACTACCACGCTATGCAATGAAGCAGCGCCAAAGTAAAGAGCCGCCAAGGAGGATCTGGACAAAGTCGCAAAAGAACAGAAACCATGCAGACAATGCCATTTCTCTAGATCTTTGAACGAGTTGCGAGGAGCAGTATTCTGACGTGAAGAGCATCACAACTCTCAATGATTCGGCATGTCATTGGCAAAAGAGGCGGCAAGGTGGAAGAAACAAATGAGCTCACCACCATCGACCACCAACTCAACGACGCCAACACAACGACGACAAGGCTAAGTGTTTTAGCAAGAACTCAGCTTGTCTTTTGTGCATCTCCACTATCCACCTTTTAGTGCGCATCGGGTAGCAGAGGAAGCATAAGAAGAAGAGGAAGAAGAAAGAAAGGGAGGACGTAAAAAAAGGTCGTCAAAGATGTGGCTACGACGACGACCCGAAAGTCAGCAATTGCACTCATGAGCCGATGCTACCACACAAAGACATTCGGATGCATGCGACGTCCAAGAGGAGTGAAAGGTCCTCTACGGACCTTGAAGTAGCCTTTGCAGAGGAGAAAAGCTACAAACAAAATTCTGCCGGGTCGACTAGTGGTTGCAATAAGGCCACCTCAGCGTAGGTGGCGTGCGTTATGGAGCCAACCTCCACGGACTTAAGATCCGGTGGAGACTTTCAACTCCAATCTAATGAGTGGAAATAGAGTTGTGGGGTCTCTTCTTATGCCACAGTTCTCCGGGCCTTCATCAACGAGGGGGTGGAGGCCGGAGGAGGAGACGTTATCTATGCTCAAGGGAGGGAAAGAGATTGACTCGCCATGTGATTTGCAATTTTGCCACAACTTATCAACAAGCATCAAGGATTGCACCCGCAATGGGGAGAATAGGAGATAAAAAAGGCAACATCAATTTTCTCCTATATTTGGATGTCGACCACTGTCTACAAAGGAGGAGTCCATTGCTACAACTCTTGACAGGTGGCTGACAGTAGTTGATGTTGCCACATAATTTGCTATAGCTCTCGTCGGGCCTTTTTACAAAATTGACCAGGGATCTGAGAGGTACGCGTAGGACCTCGCACCAGCTTGCTGCGATGGCGAGCTAGGCCAACAAGCCCTTCTATGATGGAAAGGCCCTTCCTTGGTAGTAGGCTCGACTACGGCAAAGCCCTGCCGTGATGACAGGCTCGACAACGGCAAAGTCCTGCTGTTACGGCAGGGCTCCTCGCAAAGCCACATGGTGGCGGAGAGCGAGGGGGAGAGCGATGGGGGAGGCCCTAGCGATCAAATCCTTCCAAGCAGGCCAGATGAGTAAAAAAACAAAAAAAATGGAAAGCTGATCGCAAGTAGTTCACACAACCTACCGGATCGGAAGGAGACCTCCACCAACGTGGATGAAAAAATAACGAAAGCTGGTCCGATTTTGCTGGAGGAAAAGAGCGAGACGATCAAGGACGCAACCAGCATGGAAGTTCACAACAAAAGAGAGCCCCAGCCATGGCTGGAAGCGATAGCAGCCGTTCGACCGTCAAAGTAGAGGAGCCGATTACATGAGAGGGGTAGCTTATTGAGACGATAGGGGGAGCACTCACAGAAGTTGATTCCACGACTCGAAGCCAAAACCTTTTAAACTCTCTCAAAATTAGTCCTCACATCGGCGGTCCAAACATCAGTCTCATCAGGTGGTCTTGAAAGTGGCCCTGTCATGCATTCGCCACCTCATATGAGACGACATCAACCTAGTGCATGAGGAGCTCGATGCATGTAACAAGAGAGTTACTTCACATAAAAGAAACCACAAAAGACAACAAGGGAGACGTGACACCAACCTCACCCGAAGCTTTCGGGGTTCTGTATGAACTCCAAACCCAAAAACGGGTCCCGGGAGTCCCAGAAGTGCCAGAAACGAGCCAAAAGAGGTGTTGCTCGAATGCTTTGAGCACAGCGTCACCAAAAAAATCTTAGCGGAGTGCTTGTACCCAAGTGGAGCCGAAAAGACCAACTAAGTTTGCAAAAAATTCAACGGCCTCATTCCTCCTCTTTTACCCTCTTGACGATGACCTTCAAGCATCAATTCATCAACACAATTATCGAGGGGGAGTGTTGGAGAGAGAGATAATAGTGCTGATTTGGTGGTTCAGCATGGCGCATACGACACTCCAATTGGAGGCTTTGAGAGGATTTTATGGATTCTTTCGTGAATCTACCGGGTGCGGCTCGGCTGAGAATCTTGACGGAGAAACTCTAAATTTTCTCTAGACAACAGCCTTCAAGGGTGTGAAAGGTGCCTAGTGGACAAGCATGCGCATGATGAGAGCGCATGCTTCTAGTAGCACAAACCTGCATAGTGCTGCACAGACACTCGGGTCAAGAGGGGCTTCTGATGACTGGACAGGAAACATGCAGCCTATACAAGAGGCCTGCATAACATCACCTCAACCGTGCATGAAGCCTAGACCCTTGTATTTTCATGGGTCAATCCGGTGCAAAATTTAGGTGGACTTTGATCGGTGGACCTGATGTGGTAGCATGGTAACATCAATGATCCTGAAAGGAAGGCCGAATGAGGAAGCAACCTTCAGGTGAAGTTTCACCTCAAAACCTGATGAAGCTTCCTCAAGGAGGCTTCCCCGTAGAGTAGCAAAGGTGCTAGTTGGCGCCATAACTAAATGAAGTTTCCACTAGATGGAAGCTTGTCTAGAGTAAGGCAGAGGTGAGTACATGCCTGAACAACCTGAAGGAAGCTTCTCATTCAGGTGGTCAACTTGCCAGGACTGCATATATAAAAGGGGGAGTTCCTCTTTGTTCAGATATCTCTCCACGGCTATAATATTCTAGCTATAATCTCTCACCTTGCTCCAGACTCTGACTCTGGAGGCAGACTAAGACGCGTTTGGAGATCCCTCGAAGACCCCTATAAGCCTGGCACTTGCATGTGAGCTTGGGTGGAGGACGCTGTAGGAGATCCCCCTAGGATCCATGTAAGCCTGGTAAGGCATGCCAGCCTCGGAGGTGGTTGCCCTGACTTCTTGAAGGCCTTCCATCGCTATGGCGGTGGCTGCGTCGAGACACTTGCGTCGACGATATGGATGGCCTAGCAAGGCGTTGCGCCCCAGTTTAGGGCCAGGAGTTACGTTTGAGCATAGTGCTGAGCCCTGTAATACTATTTTTCCTTATACATTCCTTGTAACATACTTGTATCATGAACCAAGACGTTCGTTTAGTGTTTTTCTTCTGCTAAGCTTTGTACAAGGCATGCTTGCTGGACACAGAAAGTTTTTGCGCTACTAGGGGACCCCCTTGCTGCATGAGAGCACGCGGTGGCTTTGCCAATAGAAGCTCACAAAACTCAACAATAACAATTGTTTTATGGTAACATAAGCTAATCATTACAGTTTTTATAAACGAATTTTATCAAGGAAATATGGTTTCTATTAAATGAAGTTCGAAAACAATAATTAAGATTGTATAATTTAAGTCTAATATTGTAAATGTAAGATTACATGGTTTAACCTATACGGCACAAAATTAGATGAGTTATTGAATCTTACATAATTTCATGTTATGTTTCCATAACAACTTGACCTCTATAGTTAGAAAGGAATTACCCATCAATGTTCATAACAAATGTGATAAGATGTATAAACATGTTGTAAAGGTGGAGTTATGGAGAGATTTTTTACTTGTGGTTTTCAACACAAACTATTTAATTTTGCACCGTACATTGTTTTTCATTAAGTGTTTGATAATTAAAAAGGAATATGCACTTATTGGGTTTAACTTTTCAAATGATGTTTTTTCCTTTTGTGTGGGAGCCATTATTATTGTACGTCATCCATAATGTGTTCTAGAGTACGAGACCTTTAATTATTGGCTTATAATCACATAAGTAGGTGTAGTATTTATAATGAATGGAAGTAGTTTTTATTGCCCCGAAAACGTTGAGACCATTTTTCATTCATTTTTAACGAATTAAATTGGATCTTTAGATATGTTTTCTTACTTGGCCATGTGTGACAAGTTGCCTTGCCTTTATACAAAATTAGTCCCTCTCCATTACGTAAAAGCGACCAGAAAATACCAAATATGTATTTATGCACCTATGTACGTAATCTGGATAAGACGGGTTTACCCCAAAGAAAAATTTATGGAAGGTAAGCATTTCCTCCTTTTCTTATATGTTTGTAGTTAGTTTTAGTGAAAGAAGATGGACTATCCTGGTCCATGTGATGAAATTAGAATATAAGTAAAATATCCTAAATAGTTTTACCTTATAAAGATATTTTAGTCAATGGGTGGTGCTCTTACATGCACCTCATGAGATTTTTCTGGTCGGTGCAGTCGACGAGGCCAACCTTTCCTTTCGGAGGGGCTTTTCTATACTTGCCTAACCATGTATGAATTTGGTTTGTTACACCATGTGGTAGAAGTGGTTTCCTCAAATTTCACATGAAAAGGGTGTAAATCATTCAAAATGTTTAAATATAAATATCTCATTGCTATGTGTTGGATGAAAAATAATGAATATTGCATGATTTTAGAATTTTTGGGCATGAGAAAAAAATAAGAATAATGAATAACTCAATACATATATTTATGATATAATTATCGTAAATACAAAAAATATGACGTGAAATGATGAAATGGAAGAACTTATAATCAAAACAATTGAAACAACTCACTTGATTTCAAGATTTTAGGTACATTTAACTAGAATACTTCGTAGGTTTAGTTGAATATCAAATCATATTATGAGAAGGATGAGTATATTCTATATTTATTTTATACTTTCAATTTTTAAGTTGAAATATGGGATGTTTTTCACTATGTTCGAAATTTTATCGTACTAAATTCTTTATGATTTTTAGGGTGGTTTATGGAATTTTGTGTTGTCATTGTTTTCCAATATCATTGAGAATCGAATGGAAATATAGAGTTTATGTGGTGCTATATTTTTTAATCAAGTTTAGCCCTCTTCTATTTATGAAATTTCATACCCATAATTTATAGTTCCCTGCTATAATGTAAATGGATGAGTTTATTTTATGTTTATGAACTAGCGTATGTAATTCATGTAATATGTTTTAAAAGTAATGTTATCTTTTTGAAAATATTATAATTAGTTTTGAATTATTGATAGTATCTTGAGGACTAAACTCCCTTTATTTTGGATGGATTAATTCTTTATATTAGGTAAATAATGAAAATTAAACCCCCCTTGAGTCATGCCATTCATTTTCATCTTGTCATTTGGCTAAAACTGTCTAATGTATGTATCATTTTATTATATGTCCTTGTTTTCATTTAGAGAGATGGTCTTTTCATTCCTTTATGTGGGAAACTAATACCGTGGATGCCTTTGGGTCTCAAAGATTTCATGAGAATTAGATTTTGATGCTTATTAGTTGTGTGTGGGCACATATGACCACATTTTGTTTTTAAATTGGCTTTACATACGAATGATGTGAACCATGTATTTGTTGGATTTTTGGAAATGAATTAATATTGAAATGATGATGAAGGTTGTTAGCAAGTGGTCGGAAACCTCATGGTTGTTTCTGGAAGTTTTCTACTTTTAGTTGAGGTTTCTTCTTAGTCGTGGTTGTTTGTGGTGCGAGTCTTTGTGAATGCAAACCAAGTGGCGGTGGAATCACATGCTAAAAAATATAGTTTGTACTTGAAGAAAAAGGTTTTCCCGTGAAATTTTAAGAAATGATTTGGATAGAAATGTGGCATGGTGACGTGCCTTTTGTGTGTGTACCCGACAATGCAAATTTGCAATCTAAAGTTATGTGTGAATTTTGGGCATGAAGTCGTGAGAGAGGGGTATAAATTAGGCCCAATTTAATCTAGCCTTGCACAAGAAATAAGGTAATGTTTGGTCAATGGACTCCAAAATAAGCTCGGGTGGTTGAATTTAGGTTGAAAAAAACCTTTCCGAAGGTCCATGTGAATTGAGGGGTCTATACAATGTTGTTAGTTATGTGGTTGTAGTGATGCTTATGGGAAAATAGTTAAAATTTACTAAAAAAACGGGTAGGTGAAGGCCGTCTGCCTTCTTTCCCCATTTCTTCACCTAAAAGAGGCCTTTGGGTTGTCTCCCCTTTGAGTTCTTGAAGCACACCCTTCATCACCACGTTGAAGAGCCGTCCTTGCTCTCCTCTCCCAAGTCTAGGGAAGAGTGCAAATTATCCTAGCTGTAACACATTTTAATAGAGCCCTAGATTTCATGCCAAATGTTGCGGAAATAGTTTGACTTTGACTGACAAGTTAAAAACCTGTAGGTTCTAGCTGTCTTAGAGTGAGTATAGTATCTGCAATGAAGTTTCTTCTTAGCATTTTAGGGGCTCGTCAAAATTGGGACAGGCGACGAAAATGCGTTCTCATCTTTTTGGAAGCAGGAAGCATGTATTGCCGCGACACCGGTTTCTCCTTACAAGAACTCCGACCGGTGCGGGCATGAACCGATGCGAAAGTGCCGACGGCGTCTTTCTTCTCCTCAACTGCGGCCAGCATCGCAGCAGCCGTAGCCGCTGCAAACGACAGCATTGCATGTCCCCGGCTGCTCTTCATCCAACCATCATCATGTCAGCCTTTGCCGTCGACAATCGACGAGCCAAACATGCCACTTTTTTGTCCTCCTTCCTGACCTTTCCACAAGTCAAACCACTGGTTTGAAGTCTTCCTTGCCGATCTTTGAGTGGCGTCCGTACCAACATCCGCAATCGCCCACCCGTAGGCGCGTGCCAGTACATCACCCTAGAGATGGCATGAGAGGACATGAAGGAAGGTAGCGGCCGTATCACTGCGTTCCACGCTGTGATGATGTTACGGCGTGCTTGCGTCCACCCGAACACCTGCCAACTCCACCAGCATACGCCACGCCATCCTCAGCATCGCGGGAATGATTCATCCCTACGGCTCCAGCTTCGTCCAGACGCTGGGCGCATCCCCCCCCCCCCCCCCCCCCCCCCCCCCCCCAGTCCCAGCCCCAGCCCCGGAGTCCTGCAGACGTTTGGGCTCCCCGCGTCCGTGCCACACGGATCGCCGAGCGATGGACGGCTCGATATCAACCGAAAGACCAGTCGTATGAATGGTGACTCCTCATCGAGAAACCCCCACGAGTATCCTGCCTGCGGAGAAACAGCAGCAGAAGCAGCAGTAGCAGTAGTAGCACCACACAAGCAGCAGCAACGGCAGCAGCAGGAGCAGCAGCACCAGGAAGGGGAGGAGGAGGAGGAGGAGCAGCAGCAGAAGCAGCAGTAGCAGAGTAGTAGCACCAGCAGTGGGACCAGCAGCGGTTGCAGAAGGAGCACAAGCAGAAGCCCCAACTGCCGTAGCGGAGGATGGGGCAGAAGCGGCAGCTATAGGCACAGATGCAGCGGCGGCATAGAAAGCAGCGGCAGCTGCAGCAGAAGCAGCAGCAGCAGCAACAGGCACGGAAGTCTCGGTATCAGCGGCCGCAGCAGCAGCAGCAGCAGCAGCAGCAGCTGTACCAGCAGTAGCCGTGGCAGCAGCAAGGACAGCAACAACGTCAGCAGCCGCAGGAGCAGACGTAGCAATAGCAACAGCGCCCTCAGCCCGCGTCGTTCCCGAAGTATGGACGGTTGGCGGCAATGTCGCCACAGTCTCAGGACGAGAGGCAGCAGTTTACGCCGCGACAGACATGGCACCTGCCGCAGCCGCGCCGCTATGTCCACCTTTCCACTCTTCCTCGTCCCCCTCATCCTCCTCTGGCTCCTCCTGATCGCCCCGTTTACCCCCTTAAGCCCTGTCCAAGGAGTCAGCAGCAGCAGCAGCAGCAGCAGCAGCAGCGGTATCAGCAGCAGCAGTAGCAGCAACGGCGGCAGCAGCAGAAGCAGCACTAGCGTTAGCAGCAGCAACGTCAACAGCGACGTCGACAGCGACGGCGTGGTTGTGGAAGCCTCAGGAGAAGCAGAAGCAGAAGGAGTTGGAGGAGGAGTTGGAGGAGGCAAGCAGGCGTCCGAAGCGGCAGACGAAGACGCAGCTCGACAGCAAGGGATAGGGAAGACGGCGTTGAACCCCGCAACAGGCAATGCGAAGGCCACAGGGAAACCAACCGCCGCCGGAGGGAGAGTTGTTCAGAAGAAACCCGTGGCGGGAGGCGCCGGTGCAAAGCAGCAGCAGCAGCAGCAGAAGCAGCGGCAGAAGCAAAGGCGGACGTGGCCGCGCAAGCGTAACTTTCCGGCGTGGATGCGGTTGCGGTACTTCAGCCTGAACCGCACGCGGTCGCGTGGGAGGTGCCTGGACGGCAGGTGAGGGAGCTGGGAGGGGGGGGGG
>SZWC01003812.1:122597-133938 GCA_023375785.1 Penium margaritaceum
GACAGCGACTGGGCTTGGAGTCCTGACGGGCGCAGTCGCACTGGCTACGTGTTTCTGCTCGGTGGTACCGCTTTGTCTTGGCGAAGCGGGAAGCAGGGCTGCATCGCACGTAGCTCGTCGGAGGCAGAGTATGTGGCTTTGGGGGCAGGGGCTGCTGAGGCAGTTTGGCTGCAGCGCTTGTTTCTTGAGCTTGGGCAGTCAGAACCCGCCATTGTGCTGCGTTGCGACAACCAGAGTGCTCTCGCCATTGCGGAGAACTCTGGTGTTTTTCATGCTCGCACAAAGCACATTGCGGTTGAGCATCACTTCGTTCGTGATCTGGTGGAGCGACGCGTGATCTCCATCATGTGGGTTGGCACTGACTTGCAGCGAGCTGATTTCTTGACGAAGGTACTTGCACGCGGAAAGTTCCTGGTGGCCATTCGTTCTGTTGGGCTTCGCCCCGTGCGTGACAGTGGTTGAGTGTGGGATGCACGTTGCCGTCTCATCCGTCTGTGTCACTCACTATGTGGTTGTACCACTGCTGCACACGTATGGACATGCGTACCATCGGGTCATGGGGGAGTGTTGTGCTTTGTGCCGTTCCTGTACAGTTTACTGTGACCACTCGGCCGTGTCCATACTCGTGCAGATCCCTGAGGCAGGCGGCCCTGGTGACACCGGCGCCACGACAGGCGGCGGACTACCTGTCTGGAGCTGACCGACCACTGTTCCAGAGCCCCAGATGTCACCGAGACTCCTTGCTGTGACTTTTACATCTTGCAGGCGCCTTTCGGCGGACTGGACATGAGGCCCATTTGCATGTTTTTGCATTATATACTCGCTGTCAGTCGATGGATGCATGCATGTGACCAGTCGTTGCGTGCATCTTTTGATTCTGCACGTCTAGGTTCAGACGGCGTAGGATTCTGACATGTGTGCGCAGAGTTACGGCCAAAACAGTGGTTTTGGGCCGGTTTTAGGACAGCTCTTGGACTGCCGCGTGCGACACCCGCCGTGCGCCGCGGCAGGTATTTATGCCCTGGACCTGTCAGTTGTCATTCCTCTCTGCATTTACTAAGCTATTGAAGCTTATCAGACTTTGCGCGTCTCCCTAGCCTGACCCTTGCTGTTTCTTGCACCTGCCTGCTTGCTAGTGCGTCAGCTGACTGGACAGTGTCGCCACGTCAGCAGCAGCAAGGCTGGGAAGCTTCCTAGCAGTTTCTCATTGTCCTGCTAGAAAAATAGCGCCGTTGTGCGCCGTGTGCGTGTGTGCATCCACTAGGTCCGTGTCACTATTTAGGTTGGCCAGACCTCAGTTGTCATCTCTCTCTGCATATTTCAACTTTTGCAGCTTCTGACACTTGTGTTTGTGTCCCTAGCCAACCCCTTCCTGTTCTCACTTCCACCTGTGTGTGCTAGTGAGTTAGCTAGCTGGCTTGTGTTGCCACGCTAGCGACAGCAGTGCTAGGAGCTGTCTCTCATGGTATCAGAGCAGCGAGCCAGTGCTCGCATAGCTGCGCAGCAGAGACGCAGCAGCCAAAGAAGTCGTGAGCAAACGCAGCCGTTGCCTTGAGGAGCAGCAGCAGCAGTGCCCACGGTCTTGGCGGGAGGTCCTGGGAGGGCCCACCACCACTTCGACCGCTTTTTATAAAAATCCGCGGTCAATCCGCGGTCGTTCCGCGGTCGATCCGCGGTCGTTCCGCGGTTGTTCCGCGGTGCTCCACGGTGACAAAGCATCCGCGGCGGGCGCGGCAACCGCGCGACCGCGTCGGAACACGCGTCGAGTGCCGCAGAGGCACTCGGCGTTCCGCATTCGCCACCTCGCGGTGACGTTGCCAGTCCAGATCCGCAGTGTTCCGCGGATCCTCGCAGCTCCGCCGCAGCTCCACCTCCGCGCAGCTCCACCTCCGCGGCCGTTCCGGAAAACATCGGCGCTGCTTGCCGCGGACCTGCGACCGCGGAGCTGCGGGTGCGGAACGTGTTGATCGCGGACCCCAGCAGCCCGCCGTATTCTACACCGGCGCGACCGTGGTGACCGCGGTCATTGACGGTGAACCGCGGTAAACCGCGGTACTCCGCGGTCATCCGCGGTAATCCGCGGTGATCCGCGGTAATCCGCGGTGAGCTTCCGCGGTGAGGTTCACCGCGGAAGGTATCCGCGGAGACGCTCCGCGGAGGAGTTCCGCGGGGAGGAAGTTCCGCAGAGGGGTGGTTCCGTGGAGACGCTCTGCGGAGGACTTCCGCGGAGGGGAAAACAGGGGAGGAAACCGGCTTCCATGCCGAAGCAAACCTCCTCCAGTATGGCTGCCGACGCAGCTGCCGAGGGCAGCGCCGTCAGCGGTCAACGTCGACCACCGCCATCATCACCACAGCGGCAGCAGCAGTCGCAGCAGCAGCAGCAGCAGCAACCGCCACTACAGCAACAGCAGCCACTGCAGCAGCAGCAGCAGCAGCAGCGACAGCAGCAGCCGCCGCCACAACACCAGCAGCCACCGCTGCAGCAGCAGCAGCGGCCACCGAGCCCGACTACATTGGCGCGCCAAGTGCGCGCACTGGCAGACCTACAGGCGGAGAGCCGCGATACCTTAACGAGGCAGGTGGCCGGACTACAGGATATGATCAGGGGCTTGCTGCCCCAGCAGCAGCAGCAGCGTCCATTGACTGACCCGAGCGAGGACCACCTTGCCCACGGCGGTAATGGTGATGAAGTCGCGGAGAACCTCTCCGACTCTGGTGAGGAGGGCGAGGAAGAGGTGCTCCGAGCGCGCCTCATCCGCCTGGAGGCGCGTCGCAGAGCGCGTGAGGCCAATGCAGCCCTCCAGGGCACCAACTCCAGCTCCAACGCTGACACGAGCTCATCTCGCCGCCCACTGAGCTTTGAGGAGCTGGCTCTGCGGGCCCGCCTGGGTACGGGAATTGCCTCCTCGATGCCTGGCCCCGCAGTGGCTTCGGCCGTTGCCCTGCCGACGGTCAAGCCACCCAAGTGGTTTGAGTCAGACCCGCCCGTCTTCCGGACTGGGAACGATTTCAAGTCCTAGGAGCCACGTTTTCGCATGTGGGCCATGAGCGAGGGAGTCCTCCCCTACTACCTCGTACCATATCAGGCGTCTGACCCCGCTCAGACACACATGGTAGTCCGCGCAGCTTCCGGCCTGATGAAGGCCGCCCCGGACTTCACCAAGGACTTCAGTCGGTTCCTTGGCGATTCGCTGACCGGCTCAGGAGCTAACCCTTGCGCGGCATGGGCACTGGCCGTCACTCTGTTTGAGGGCGCCACTTTGGCTTTGACATCCTAGCGTCTCGCCGACTTCAACTCCCTCTGCCAGACTGCTCAGGAGTCTGCAGCCGACTACTGGCGCCGGTCGATCCAGTTGTACGAGGATCTTGGGGACGACGCTCCTGCGCAATACTCCACCCTCCAGATCATCCTCTACGGCATCCACCCCGACTACGCGCGCGTCTTCAGTAACTTCGACCAGATGCTGCTTCACGACATGGCGAGCGACGGGACCTTGTTGCGCTGGGCCACTCTCCACTTTCTGGATGTAGCAGGCATGGACGCCGCAAACCGCGCTCGCCGCAGCACCGCTTCATTTGCAGTTGCCGCCGCGTCGCCCTCCCCTCCGTCTACAGCAACGGCGGCTCCAACGCAGGGGAAGAAGGGTCACAGAGCGTCGGGTGGTGGTTCCAGCGGCGGGACCAGCAGCGGCACCAGCACTGGCAGTGTCAGCCGCAGCAGCAGCGGCGGGAGCAGCAGCAGCAGCGGCGGCGGCAGCAGCAACAGCGGCGGCAGCAGCAGCGGCTCTAGCAGCACGACGGGACGTCGCCTCGTGTGCTTCAACTGCGGTGGTGACCATCGCTATCCCGACTGCACTCGCCTGACAGGACGCCCACTGGATTGGGCCAAGGTCACCCGTGGGCTGCAGCAGGCGCACGAGGCGCGCATGCGCCAGATGTCCGGTGCGACCGCCCGCTCGGCTGCTACTACCGCAGCCGTCCCAGAGGAGTCCGCCGCCACACCAGGCTCCTCCGCTGATCCTCGCGACCAGGCACTCGCCGAGCGCGACAGGACGATCGCCGAGCTTCACCAGCTTCTCGCCCTGCGCTCATCTCAGGGAGGTGCGAGTGAGTTGACTGAGTCGAGGGGTCCTACTGCCTGTGGACTGTCTGTGTCGTTGCGTGATGATGTCTGTGGTGGTCCCCATGCCCAGCCGTGTGCGCGTGACAGACCCGATGACACGTCTTGGTTGCATGTGTCTCATGTCCGCTCTATTGCTCGTCTTGCCGCGTCGCCTGCCGAGCGGCCTGCTGCCGCGCCTTGTTCCGTCGCCGAGTGCCACGTTGCCCCTTGTACACGGGTCACAGATGCCACGTGGGTCGTGGACTCTGGTGCCACCCATCACATGACGTGTCGTCGTGACGCCTTTGTCGTCTTGCATCCCGTTGGCGTTGTTCGCTCTGTTCGCACTGCAGCTGGCCATGAGGTCCCTGTCCAGGGTGTTGGGGTTGTGCAGTTCACCGGGCCGGCTGGTCCCGTATACATCTCCGACATCCTTTTTGTCCCTGATCTGGAACTCAGCCTGCTTTCTGTCCGTGCTTGCACCAAGATGGGCCTCGGTGTCACGCACACGGCTGCCGATGCTCGCATCTTTGTGCGCGACACCGAGGAGACCGTCCTCAGTGGGACGGTCGTCGATGATCTGTATCACATTGCTGGGTGCTCTGCGAGTGCACCCCCTTTGCCTCCCTCTTCCGCTGCCCGTGTTTTCGTCGCTGGTGCTCTATCCCCCGAACACCACCGTCTCCTGCATCGACGTCTTTGTCATGTGCACCTGGGGGCTGTCGATAGGCTGATTCGCACTCAGCCTGCTCTTGGTCTTGATGCAGCGTCCTTCGAGGCGCCGCCCACGACCGACTGTCTGGCCTGTGCTGAGGGAAAAATGTACCGGTCTACTTATCCTGCATCTGTCTCCAGGGCTCGTCGGCCCCTGGAGCTTGTCCACTCCGACCTCATGGGTCCGCTCCCTGTGGAGTTTCAGGAAGACCGCGGTCGCTACGTCCTGACGTTGACTGATGACTTCACGCGCATGCGCTGGGTCTACAGCCTGCGTCAGAAGAGCGATGCAGCCATTGCGGTCCGCATCTGGCTGGTCATGGCCGAACGCCAGTCTCCCCACCGCCTTCAGACCTTTCGCTCGGACCGTGGCGGCGAGTACCTCGGTGACATGGCACGCTCCTTCACCGAGCTCGGTGTCTTTCACAACCTCTCTGCTCCCGCCACCCCCCAGCAGAACGGTGTCTCCGAGCGTTGGAACCGCACCATGGAGGATGTGGTCCGCGCCATGCGCGCCGACAGTGCCATGCCTGAGGCCTTTGCCTTTGAGGGCATGGCATACATGACCTGGGTGTGGAACTGCATTCCCCACGGTCCCCTCTCAGGTCACCGCACACCCTACGAGTTGTGGTATGGGCGTCGAGCGGACCTGCGCCTCGCCCGTGTCTGGGGCTCCCTTGCCTGCGTCTGGTTCACGCCGGAGCAGCAGGGGAGCAAGCTCTCTCCGCAGGGCTGCCTCTGCGCCTTCGTTGGCGTCGCCCCGCGGTCAAAGGCCTGGCGGTTCTGGGACCCCGAGCGCTGCCGCATCGTGGATTCCCGTGACGCTCTCTTCTTCGAGCATCTCGCCTTCCGCGACCTTGCTCACATCCACACTCTGCGTGCTGCTCATGCCCCTGGGTGTTCCGGTCCCCGTCGTGTGGGGGAGGCTCCTGGTCCGGTTGGCACAGTGCCCCCGTCCAGTGCGGTCACTCCGTCGCCGGTACCCCCGGGGCTGTCCCCAGCGGTTGTGCCCACCTGCACTCCTAGCCTCGCCCCGTCTGTGGCTCGCTCCTCTGCCCCTGACTCTCCGCGCTCGCCCGTGTCCGCGTCTGCGGCCGAGTCTGTTTCCGCATCTGAGACTGAGTCTGACCCTGCGTCTGCTTCTACGTCTGAAGCTCAGTCTGATCCTGCGTCCACATCCGTGTCTGGCGCTGAGCTGTCCCTGTCTGCGGTCACAGACGCGCCTGCGTTTGCAGTGGGCCTGACCCCAGCTGGTGATGCCACGCCAGCCTCGAGTGGCACGCCTGCCGTGCGGTCCACACCGGTATGTGAGTCAGCAGCACCCAATGCTCCTGCCCCGTCGGACCCCTACACACGGGCACCCGGCGGACGTCTCCACCCGCGCTCCACGCGCAGCGTCGCCAGCGGTGATCCGGGCACAAAGGTCCTCGGCCTGAGTGCGCGCGGCCTTGCTGAGGTTCACCCTGGCTGTGCCACTGGTGCGGCACTACTTGCTCATGAGCGCGGTCTTGCTCGTGACGCCGCTGAGTCCATGGTGACGATCGACCCTCCCTCTGCAGCATATGCCCTGGCAACACGGAGTGCACCACTGCTGACTCCCGATCCCACCAGTCTGCCTGAGGCCTTGTCGGCCCCTGATGCTGAGCAGTGGCGCACTGCCTGCCAGGCTGAGCTTGATGCCATCCGCAAGCACGGCGTCTTTGAGCTGGTGGACTTGCCAAAGAACCGCAAGGCCATCAAGGCCAAGTGGGTTCTACACAAGAAGCTTAAGCCAGACGGCACTGTGGAGCGCTACAAGGCGCGCCTGACAGCAAAGGGCTTCTCTCAGGTCCCTGGTGTGGACTACACCGAGACCTTTGCCCCTGTTGGGCGGATGACGACCACACTCACGTTGCTGAGCCAGGTGGCACAGCACGACTGGGAACTCCATCAGATGGATGTCAACAACGCCTTCCTAAATGGGGATCTTGAGGAGGAGATTTACATGGTCCAGCCACCTGGCTTTGAGGATGGTACCGGTCGCGTGTACCGGCTGTGGAAGACCTTGTACGGCCTGAAGCAGTCACCGCGCTGCTAGAACCAGGAGATCACCAGCACTCTGAGACACGCTGGGTACATTCAAAGTGATGCTGACCCATCCCTGTTCATCTCACAGTCCCCAGCACAGCTCGCTGCCATCCTCGTCTACGTGGACGATCTTCTGATCGCCTCGCCCGACCTGGGAGCAGTGAATGCTGCCAAGGCCGTTCTCTCCTCGGCCTACAAGATGAAGGATCTTGGTGAGGCCTCTGTCTTTTTGGGGATGGAGATCGTGCGCGACCGTGTTCGTTGCACACTCTGTGTTCATCAGGGATGCTACGCAAAGACCGTGGGGGAGCGCTTTGCCGACCTCCTCACGGCCGTCCGCACGGCCTCCACGCCCATGACCCCTGAGGGGCAGGCCGTCCTGAAGGTCGATGACCCAGCGGACCTGGGGGAGCCAGTTGATGTGACCCTGTACCTGCGATTCATCGGCTCGCTCATGTACTTGGCCACCATGACACGGCCCGACATTGCCTTCACTGTCAACCTGCTCGCCCAGTTCTCGCAGGCTCCGCGCCAGCGAACACTGGAGGCCGCAGTCTGGTGTGTGCGCTACATTTTTTCCACCGCATGCTTCGGCCTGTGCTTTCGCGATCAGGTGTCCGTTGTGCTCGATGGGTACATAGACAGTGACTGGGCGTGGAGTCCAGATGGCAAAAGCCGCACCGGGTACATCTTCCTCATTGGAGGTACTGCAGTGTCCTGGCGAAGTGGG
This sequence comes from Penium margaritaceum, assembly GCA_023375785.1. Classification (NCBI taxonomy): domain Eukaryota; kingdom Viridiplantae; phylum Streptophyta; class Zygnematophyceae; order Desmidiales; family Peniaceae; genus Penium; species Penium margaritaceum. The sequence continues at coordinate 130,211 of SZWC01003812.1, forward strand.
AAGCAGGACTGCATCGCACGCAGTACAGCTGAGGCAGAGTATGTTGCCCTAGGCGCCGGTGCAGCGGAATGTGTCTGGCTCGTCAGTCTGTTGCGTGAACTGCGTCAGTCAATTCCCCCGGTGGTTCTCCAGTGTGACAACATGAGCGCGGAGGCCATCGCCAAGAACTCAGGTGTGTTCCATGCACGCACGAAGCACATCAATGTCGAGCATCACTTCGTGCGTGACCTGGTTGATCGTGGTGAGATCTGATTCATCCACGTGACCACTGACAGGCAGTGCACGGATTTTCTGACCAAGGCTCTGGGTCGTTCGAAGTTTCATGCGGCCACTCGTTCCGTTGGACTCTGCCCCACCCCTGTTGCAGGTTGATTCCTCATGTGCCACCCTGAATGTGCTGTGCCTACTGCTTGAAGCGGCTGTGCGTTTCTTGCTCTGTACAACGTCAGTGTCTGCATGTGCATGGACGTGTTTTGCCCTCCGGTCATGGGGGAGTGTTGTTGTGTGTGTCGTACACAGCTTACGGTGACCCCTCGGCTCATGTCCATTCACGTGCAGATCCCTGAGACTGGCGACGGCGGCAGCAGGCTGGCAGCCGGTGGCGACGGGCGCCCAGAAGACTTCCGTATTTTGTAGACTCGTGCTGTGTCAGAGCACGTAGGCGTGCAGCCTATCAGGATGTAGATCTCGTCGACGTGGCCGTTCTGGTTCAAACGGCTTGTCGTTCTGACGTGTCTGCAGGGAATTGTGACCAAAACTGTGTCTTTGCCACTGTTTTGTCCTGCAAGAAAAATAGCGCCGTTGTGCGCCGTGTGCGTGTGTGCATCCACTAGGTCCGTGGCACTATTTAGGTTGGCCAGACCTCAGTTGTCATCTCTCTCTGCATATGTCAACTTTTGCAGCTTCTGACACTTGTGTTTGTGTCCCTAGCCAACCCCTTGCTGTTCTCACTTCCACCTGTGTGTGCTAGTGAGTTAGCTAGCTGGCTTGTGTTGCCACGCTAGCGACAGCAGTGCTAGGAGCTGTCTCTCATAAAGGAGGCCGCATATGTTACCAACCATGGTCTCACATGGCTTTGTGCTATGATGTAAGCCATGTATGTATGTTTGTATAGCTTACAATGACCACTCGGCTGTGTCTGTGCTTGTTCAAATCCCTGATACTGACCCAGTGGGCACTATAGCACACTCAAATGGTGGCCCCACCCACTTGACACTCAGCCACTCAAATTGTCTGTAGACTCCAGAGTGTTCTCAATGGACTCACTTTTGAGCCCGAGTTGCATTTTTTGCATTCTATGGCCGCGATTGGATGGGCATGAAAAACAATTTTATTCTGTTGAAGTTCATTGGCCACTCATAACTCTATGCCCTCTTGCCTCCCACACTCTCCACACACTCATGTACAGATTGAGTGACAATGGTACTGCCTGGGGAGATGGCTGACGCGACCATCCTAACTGGAGCCGTCAACGGCCTCAAGCTTTTGCTGGACCCAGGAGTGCTTTCAGCCACCAATGTTACCGTTGCATGACTATCCATGATTCTCTATGATATCTGTGTGATGCGGTAGATGCTAGGGCCGCACACTCTCACTGCCGTGCCCTGCATCATTTTATCTTGCCTTGCATGTGATGGGAGAGCTGCATATCTCCCGGGTGCTGATCCTTAGGGGGCCACCATGCCGGTCTTGACCGTGCATTGGTGAGTAGCCGCCCTCGGTTATTCCGAGAGGTCGGGCTCGACCCCCGGGTGACGGCACTTGCTCACCCGAGCTCGTTGCTTGAGGTGAGTGAGAGCTCACCGGTACTTACCTCCCTCGCTCCTCTTGTCTCTTTTGTCTTGGTTGACTCCATGATTCTAAGGCAAGTTACCGTATCCATGGCGTGTCTCACGCATTACGCCACGTGGCTTTCTCCCACCCCATCACACATGGTCTAGCTAAGCAGTTTCCTAGCAATTACTGGTATCAGAGCAATGAGGATCCAATCCCACTGCTCGTCGATCCTGGTCCTTGAACTTCCGCGGCCCACTTCTCCCATGGGCCATGCGTCATCGTAGCGGGCACTCTGCGCCGCCACCGGCCGTCTTTTCGGCCTGGAGCAACAGCACAGTCAGGCACTGCTGCCTTCATTTTCTGGCAGCCGCGGAGCCGTTCTCGCTGCTCCCCTCAGTTGCCCTCGACTCTTCGAGGCTTGCTGGTGCTATCTCGCCAGCTAGCCCCTTCTCCGCAGCTCTCGCTGCTCTAAGCTGCTCTCGGTCCCTGACCACTCTTGCAGCTGCTCTCAGCCGCTCTCTGGTCTCAGCAGCCCCTCTTGGCTGCACTCGGCTGCCCTCGGTGCCCCCGCTCCTCTCGGGTGTCCCTCCCAACTTCTCTCGGGTGCTGCTTACCCTTGGCTGTGCTCTAGGCTGCTCTTTCAGCCATCTCTGATCTCTCCGTTGCTGCCCGCGGCTGCACTCGGCTGCCCGAGACTACACCCGTGCATCACCACAGATCTCCGCACATTTCCGGGTACCTCGTGTACCGTCTCATTTCCACGCTCCACGGGCAACCCTGCGCACTCTAGCAACTTTCCGTGCACCACCGTGCCTCTCAGCACACCATCTTGCACTTCTGCGCACTCCAATCGACTTCACGGTCACCACCCTGGATTCACCGCCAATCGACGGGCCTCCCGACGAGGAGCTCGACTCCCCTCGGACCACTGTACGTCACACTGACGACGGGTGGGAGGACCCAAGGGACTACGACCCCCCATCACCTCCAGACCATGACACGCCCCTCTGGTTTCGCATGCTCGACTCAGATTACTGGCGAGGGGACCTAGAAAGAGAAGCCGCTGAGCACGAGGAGGAAATCAACCGACAGGTCTACACTGCGGACGATCTGCCGCCGTCCCCTCCTCGCCATCCAACAATGCAACCCACAGCCGGCACTCCACCATTCACATCTGTATCCACTTCCAATACCACTGCCGGCCCGTCTCCCGCTGCTGCCACATCTGCTGAACCGTCTCCAACCCCAGAGATCCCAGGCGTTATCCCTGTGCTTCCTGTGCACACGGACTCCATCGGCCTTGCAGGGGCCGTGCTTGACGCAGCAACAGGGGCGGGAGCAACCTTTGCTGCAACTGCCCGTGCTTGCAGGGCACCCACTCAGACGGCTGTGGGGCGGGCAGCAGACGTATACGCCCACGCGGCAGCCTCTCTCACGCTGCTGGCAGCAGCGGCGGCAAATATCGCCACCCAGGTCACTGCAGCAGCAGCCTCTGTCGCAACTGCGGCCTCCTCCGCAGTTGACGCTACTGCAGCTGCTGTTGGTTCCATCCGCGCCTCCACTGCATCAGCCGTTCTGACTCCCACAGGTGCTCCACGGGAGTTTACTCCACACGTCACCACAGGAGTCCTCGTTGCTTCAGCATCTGCAGCAGTGGCCGGAGCCACGGTCACCGGCCTCCTGTGCCTGACCATGGCTGTTGCAGGGTGGGTGGTAGTGCTCTTCTCATCAGCAGCAACCGTGGTGGCTCCCCTATTCTCCCTGCTGCCACCCCACCAGACCGGTGAGATCATCTCTCGCTCTTCCTTCCCTTATCTTCTCACTTCCTCTCCCCTCTCATCTAAGTCCTCCTGATGCTCTAGTTCTTCCATCATGCCTGGACAAGAAGATAAGCTAGAGGCCCTTCAGGCCGCCCTTAGTGAGGCCCAAGCTGAGCGCCGAAAGGTGCAAGA
>SZWC01003812.1:172013-185379 GCA_023375785.1 Penium margaritaceum
GAGAGAGAGAGAGAGAGAGACAGACAGAGGGAGAGAGAAATAAAAGGGGAAAGAGAGAAGATAATGATAAATACATAGAGACAGAGAGATAAATAGGATGTAAGGAAGATACAGGTAGAATGAGGAAGAGAAGCAGAGGGGAGTTGGAGGAGGAGAAGGACGGGAGGGCAAGGGTATGGGAGGGAGGAAGATCCTGAATGGAAGGAGGGTAGGAGGGAGGGAGGAAGAGGGGAAAAGAGTGAATAAGGGAAGTTGGGAGGGAATATTAGATAAGTGGAAGGGTGGAAGGGAGGAGGGATGAGTGGGCAGAGAAATGAAGGAGGAAGGGACTGATGGAAAAGTGAATAGAAAGATGAGAGGGAGGGAAGGACAGCATGATGATAGGGGGAGAGGGAGATGAGCATTTTGGAGGAGAGGGGGAGTGGAAAAGAAGATGAGAAAGTTTAAATGGGACAATGATCATATATAACCAGTCACCTCACCTTCAAAAATAGATACACAAAAGTGTATTGGGAAGTTAATGAAAAAGTGAAATTTTTTTGTTCACCAAAACTTCTCTTTTTTATGAAAATACCTTCATTCTTTTTTTTGACAAGGAATGTTTATGTGGGCTCTATTCAAATGCATTCATGTTTATTATTATTGAGAAAAACATCAATACATCAATTCACTTGTTGATACACTGATTGTGAAGTGTATGAGTTTGGGTCGAATAACATAACCTTAGAAGGAGGGATAGTGAGGGAGAAGGAGGGTAGAAGGAGGAGGAGGAGGGTGAGTAGGAAGATGAGGAGGAGGATTCAGGAAGTGGAGGAAGAGATGCTGAAGGAAGGGGTGGGAGGAATAGAGATAGATCATCTAAGAAAGAGGGAAGGAGAGAAGGATGGGGAGTGAAAGAAGGTGGAGGGATAGAGGGACGGTCAAAAAGGAGAAAGGAAGAAGGGATAGGTGGGCTGAGGAAGGTATGGATGGTAGGGAGGAATGGATGGTGGGATGACAAGGAGAAAAAAAGAGGGGGAGAGAGGGGTTGGGAAGGAAGGAGAAGAGGAAGAGGAGAAGATAGATGAGGAAAAGGCGGGAGAGATAGAGAGTGAAATGGAAACGACAGGGACATAAATATAGAGAGAGGAGACCAAAACAGAGAAATATAGGGAGAGGGATAGAAATAGAGGGAAAAAGAGAGAAAAAGATAAGGAGGGAGTGAGCAAGGGAGGGGAGGAAGCTGGGACAAAAGAGGGAGCAGAAAATGAAAAAAAATGGACAAATTGTCAGATGGACGAACTCATAGACGTACATTGAAACAAACACATTGAAGGAAGGATAAAAGAATGCAAAAATAAGTATCTAGATTATGGATGGATGGACAGGTGGAATGATTGACAGAAGATAAGAAGAGCTGATGGATGGAGGGATGGAATGAGGGAGGGGATATAAGCGGAAGGGGGAAAAGGAGGAGGGATCAAAGAAAGGTGTGAGAGGAGCGCATAAGAGCAGTGGTGGGATAAGAGAGATATATTCAAAGTTTGGTATCAGAATAGAGATGAGAGTTCTGGGTGGAGCTCATTTGAGTCCCAAGTACAAGTCAAAGTTGGTGGAGGGCATCTTGCAAGGCAGGCACTATGTGCCAAAAGGTACCACATGACAACAAGGGCAAGTAGCACCAACAACAATGGCATTTGTAAAATAGGACTTACCGGTTGACAAACCACCATGTATGAAAAGTTGGATCACATATGAAAAGCGAAAACATAAGGAGAAAAGTTCTTATGTGCTCCGTTAAAATTTCAAGGATGAGGTCGCTGATCATTTCTGACATGAACGTGTGAGAAAAGCAATGTAGCCATGTGTACAAGGCAAGGGCTAAGGTAGCGGGCTACTCCTTTGGGTAGGAGGTTGGACATGATCTTATTCTGAGAAGAATAGGTGTAGAGAAGGTGAGATAAGTAAGGGAATGAGCAAAGGACCAAGAAAAGAAATTCTAGATTGTGGTGTGCAAGAAAACTCATATTGGCACAAAAGCACACCATAATCCTGGTTGTTAACTGTTGGGTTCTGCCAGATCCTCATTTTGGTTAAAAAAATCTCAACCTAGGTTAGTCAATAAAACAAGATGCCCATACATTCATCAAATTAATGAATTATGATTTGGTCCTATCCTAGAAGTAGACTAGTGAGCATGCGGACCAACAACAATGGCCGCTTCGAACTACCCTAAAACATAGTTCTTGTCCACCATTTTGATTCAATTGAACCGATCATGGCATGGTTTTCAGACTTCATTGCCCTTACTAGTTTGATAATATATCATAAGTCCTTCCATGACATGAGGCATGACAGGTGAGCAAAGTACGTTCATTTATAGAACTCAGCACATGATACCATAGCAATCACACATTAATTCATAATAGTAATGATTTGATATGAAGATAAACTCATTCTACAGTATTAAAATTCACAAGCAGACATGTTCATCAAACAATATTTTTATGGCAAGATTTATCAAAAGATACAAATGTATGTAAAATAGAAATGAAACAGAAACATTATCAAATGTTTTTTCCTTGTTGGAATCATAGAGACATGGGAACATGTATGCTTTGCAATGTCAACAAGTTCGTGCAATAGTACACACACGTTACCTACTTCCAACATTAACGCCAACTAAAAACACACAATCGAAGGATAATCAAAAGTATAGGCAAGGCCTCAAGCCTTAACTACTACTACCAAGAACAGTGCAATACTTGAAGGAAGTTATAAATGAACCTAGTCTTTGAAACAACTCACTAGAGAATACACTAGACCAGTGATACCTCAGATAAGATGCATTTTCGACATGTGTGGTCGAGATGTCTTACATCCCAACACTAATGGGGCATAACAGGAATCATCTATCATCTGTTTTTCTAGACTGTAGGTGTTGGAATTCATCACCGGGATTATTCTAATGCAAAAGACAACTTTGTGCTGATCAGAATACTTTTATGAGCAATAATGAGCTCCTTAAGAAACTGTAGGTCCTGGACTTGATGTTTGATGCGATGTGACTTGCACTATTCTACTAGTGTAAGATTTTACCTCTCTGCGAAGAGTTACATTCAAATGTGGATTTTCATTGAAGCCTTTTGTAAAACGGTCATGAGGAGTCTAGGTGGGTGTAAGTTTTGGTGTTTTGATAAGTACCTTGTGACAAATAAAGGGTAAATCTAGAACATAATCAATCCTCTAGGATTTCAGCACAGAAGTAAGGAAAAATGAGATGCTCGTGGAACAAGCTATTATAGAATAAACTAAAATGATGAGAAAACCTATATTTTTATACTTAAATTGAGTATTGGACCTCCAAAAATTGTCATTGGTTGATGAAAAACGAATCCCACGTCATCGAGAAAACTTGTAAAGCTTTGGCCATGGTGATTTTGGTTTTTTTTTTAAGATGAGGAGATTGATTTTCATAGTTGGTGGTTTTGTTGGATGTTGGTTGAGGTTTAAAGGTTCAATAATGGCTGGCTCTATGTCCTCTCACACAAATTTTGTGCCATCCCATTGATGTGAAGGAATGTTTGAAGAAGATATTTTTGGTAGCTCAAACAATCAAATGACAATGAGGGAAATTGATTGTTTTTCTAATAGAATTGTTTTCTCTTGTTTGAACAAAATTGGTCTTCTTAGGTGGCTTCGGTGTCTTTTCAAACAGTGATCTATACTTGGCTGCTGTGACATTTCTAACTTCGTATAAACACTCATTCTATAAATAGGCTACACCGTTGTTTGTGCAAAATTAAAAATCGGTGGTGATGGGCAAATGATGTGGCACACTTGAAAACAACATGCCGTGTGGAATGTTTCATGACTTGCCCTGAGGAGGCAACTCAGTGGATGTGGGGGTGAGGACATCACACGTTGTATGCCCATTTTCACCAAAATAAGCACCGTAAAACTCTGCTCAAAGAAGGAAATCCCATGTTTCCTGATTGTGAATCATAAAGAGCTCCAGGATCTCATGTAACTCGTAACAATTTAGTAAGGAGTTTCCAGAGGCAGATTTTCACATGAGAGAGTATCCATCCAACTATTTTCAGATGACGCTAGCTATGATTGAATTATAATATCTTACCCAAAAATATACAATGAACATCAAATGATCTGTTGAAAAATGGGAAAATTTTTAATACAACTCAGAGAACTATCATGAATTCCCTTATACATTAATGGTAGAAAAAAGAACTCCCATATTGGTTTCTAGAGTGCAGAGATTCCCCCATTTAATGAATGAAATGTATTTCTTATTCTGGCCACCATTATCCACTTTGTTTAAAGATAAAATCTATCTGTATCTTGCTAGGGATGTAAAATAATAATCTTCTCATATGTGATGGTTATTGTGTTCCTTTTCATTATGAAAAAATTTTAGGCCCTAAATTCATTAAAAAAATCCTCTAACCTTTGCTCTGAATTGATCCCTACCACTCCTATTTATATCAGAATTTACTATTCAACAACTAAATTTGAAGCCATTGCAGATGTTGAGAATGATGATGGTGTGGCTATTTCTACTATGGAAACTACGTAAGATGTGACTACCTACTTTTCTTTCCTTTCTCTTTCAGTTTTCTTGGAGGGGAAACTGATGGAACAGGATATGGAGGTGGTGATACATACTGAAATGAACATGGAATCGAAAACTCTAATTCTGTTGTTGGGTGGAGATCCGACAGCATTCTTGTGCAGATTCCCAAGCCGTGGCTACTCTTCTTTCCCCACATTCTGGAGCTAGATGTGGAAACATGCTGTCTGTGGCTTTGATGTATCTATACGGTGGTTCCATAAAAGTTCTTACAGTTGAAAGTTTTCAAAGAGATGATGAAACTGCTTTTCAGTGCCTATTGTTCACATTGCTTTGTCACGTGCAGAAGCATTGAGGTGGATCCAGATTGGAATTCAAAGATTGGAGTGAGACCTGAGATTCAGATTTTTCTTCTGTTGCTCTCTATTGATACTAAATCTGTGCAGGGGTGGAGATGAGTAGAAAAAATATTATTGAACTTGTGAAATTTTGATGAATGATACATGATCCTTGTAGGTACAGTTGATTGTGAGCGTAGATACTGGGTTTGAATCCTGGATTCTGTATTTTTTATGCTTTTCATGAGAAGAATATTGGTTGTTCTTCTTGTTTATTGAAGTAAATCTCCACTATAAAATCCAAACGTTTTTACCTAAAAAAATGCTTTGATGGAAATATCCTTGCTGATCCCATGATTTTGAGTTGAGATAGATACATTGATGACTGACGTGTTTTATATAAAATTACACGTTAGTAAATTTCAAGAAAATCCAATTTCAGATAGAAGGCTTTGAATGTAGACTGCTTCTTTGTTTCATGTAAAGCTGCAAACTGTGGAATGAAGCATTTTACAACATGTGGAATGTGGCATTTTACAAGACTGAAAATTTTCATTCTTTTGATAGGACAGAAGAATTGTTCAAAACATTAGTAAAGTTAAAGTAAAGATGAGGATGTACTAAGCAAGAATAAAACTCAACACATCTCAATTGGAGTGGGAGTCTGATTTAGAAGAAAAAGGTAGTCATTGTAGGCAGGAATTTTTCAATCAATGGATTGAAAAAATTCACATAGTGTTTTATAATAGAGTAGGAAACATTGCATTATTGCACGATTTGTTTCATGTAGAAGGTGGAATCCGTGTATGCATGAAGAGTATAATCATTTTCAATGACCTAGAACATTTGTAAAATATGATATATTGTAAACAATAACGTATAGAAAACTATTTTAAAGCCACTGATTGGAGCATAATGTTGAAAGAATTTCTGTCCTTCAAACTATGTGAAACCCTTTGCAATGATATCTGCTTCAAATTTTAAAACCATGTTTTCAGTTATGGTTTTCTTGGAGAATACCATGAATGTGACATGATTCACTCTTATTGATGGATTCACTTGTTCCCATGTGCCCTGCTCAGTAAGACTTTCATACTTAGCATTAATGCCTCTTTCCATTGGGTATCTTAAGGCTTTGTAGATCCTCCTTGAGTGAGTAATGCTTGATCCGATTGATGGTAGAAAATTTTGAAATAACTCCTTGCATGGGAAACATCATTTGTAAAATACTTGTGAATTGTCTATAACTTGCAAATGTACCAGTACCTCCCACATTCATTGATTATATATGTTGAGTTCTTCCTTCTAGAGCAACACCTGATTAGAGGATAGGAGAAAATGTGTAAAGAAGGTCATCTTAAGTAGGTTGGGTGTCACTTTTCATGTTTAGGTGTTTCTACATTGGTGTATGTGTCAAATTCTTTGTGGAGAGGCAACCAATTTTGTTTAATGAATGCATCATAATGCTTCCTTTCTAGCATAACTTGGGCTTTTAAAAAATGATCTTCAATGAACGTACGTTTTCTTTCTACATAAAATAACACCTTGTGTCCTATGCATGAACTTAAATGTAATGCTTATGGGTGAAAGAAAACTTATACAGAAGATTTATCACAAGGTGTTGGTCAACACATACTCACATCTAGAATACACGCAAATTGTACATGGAGAAGTAGGTACAAGGATTTCGATGCACACAGCTGAATCACACCGAGTATAGAAACCATACGCACAGTAGTAGCAGTAGGTTTTGTTCATCTAGAAGTTAATTGATTCACCAAAAGCTGGTGACATGACTTGGAAGTAGTTGAATGCCGTAGGGCATCTGCCCTGGATTCCATCTCACGAAGGAACCTCAGTGATGATGTGCTATGTGCACTATACAAGGCTCAAATATTGGAAGCAGTACTTGGAGAGCTGGATGAATGAGCTTGAAGTAAATTTTGAGTGCCTCTCATTAGGGTGCTTGTGTTGACAACTGGAGGCATGTAGGCCTGAGTGACTTGATGGCCTTTATTTTTTCCTGAGGCAGGTCTCCTTGAATGCTCCTAGCTGGGAGGTTACAAGGAGTTGCACAACCACTTGGATGGTTGTATAACCTCCTAGGTCATTGCAACTTCGCCTTGGTGGTTGCATAACCACCTGGGTGGCTGCATGACCCACCAGAATAGCTGAAAGTTTTATGGGAAGATAAGGTGTCACGAGGCAGCTGAAGGGTCACTGATAGCTGAAGGGTCACAGGCTACCAGTGAGTAGAATTTTTCTCTTATGTGGACATGAACTTGAGCCTCAGATAAAATCCCTATGAGATTATTCAGGCATTAATGTAAATTTTAAGGGAGAACTTGGCTGCTGAGACTTGAAAATCTCAACAACCTCCCCTCGGTCAAAGATGGTCGAGAATTACAGAGGCAAAGGAAATCAACGATCTTTTTTTTCTTCTGGGAACGAATGTTTTGTTGAGAAGGAGGTGATTGTAGGAAGGCCGGATGGAGCACGTGAGGAGAGTTGGTCGGGAGGACGAGAAGATAAGGAGGTCTAGAAAGCCTTGTTTACACTTGGAAACGGGCTGTCCCACTTGAATAATGATCCTGAAGAGGTGGTGTTGGGGTTGTGAAAATCTTTGAAACGAAATGTGTAGATTCTAGAGGAGGAGGCTATTTCTGTAGTTGTAGCAAGAAGTGAAGCATGCTTTGTGGCCAAAGGGGGAAAGGGCATATCTTGGACTATTGTTGGTGAATTTTGGGCTTCATAGCATCCAATGGTATGTGCTGGAAATTTTGAAATGAGAGGGGGTGAGAGGACAGGTCTCCCCCCCTCCCCCCCCCCATATCGGTTCACATTTCGAGGAAATACTACGATCCTCACATCATCTATTGGAATTGCACTATAATTTCCTTTATAACTGCGATGGGGGTTGCGCGGCAGCCAAGCCAAAGAGAAATCCGCCGTGAGCCATCTGATAGTTGTTAGTCACCCTCCGGTCGACCGGGGCCATCGATCATGAGTAGAGGACCTGGCAAGCGGTTGCTGCATTTGCTCAATCTGCAGCTTATTTTTTGGAATGGATTGCGCAATCGGGCCCACCACTTGAAAACTTGTGGGCCACGTCAAGAGCAAGTTTGAACATTTTTCTGGACTCGCTTTCAAACAAAGTTTTCAGGAACATCCCACGCGGATTGTGTGGAGTGAAAAAGTCACCAGCTATGTGTAAAGCTACCTTAAGTGGATTTTCTAGCTGCTTTTGTGTGGGAGATAGGTGGGGGTTACTTGTAACCTCCTAAACAGCAACCATGGGAGTGCCCCCTTTGACTCTAAAGGCATCAGGAGGCTGATTTGAAGATCATAGCTCCACCATAAATGTCAGGAATTATGGCTCTAAAGTCTTTTCCTTTTGAGACCTGAAATCTACTATAGGTTTAACTCCCTTGGTGAGGCATTTTGCACAATGGGTTGCTTAATGTTTTCCGACGATGGGGTGAAAAATCCTTCTGAGCAGGGACATTGTTTTTTCCCATGACTTGAGATCTCAAGTTTGGAGGGGGCAATGCAAACTTGAGCTCGTCCATAGTATGAGTTCTTGATCCCAAATTCAGTGTACATGTGGCTATGGACGTACATAAGTAGCATAGTGGACGTGAGTGGACTTTATCTTTGGAGTCTACTTTTCTTAATGCAGAGGGTGTGTTTTCCTTTGTTGATGATTTCTTTGAGAAGATTCGCAGCTTGCATTTTTCGTACAAATGAAGATTAGATTCAACGTGCTGCCAAAAACCTTGGAGCAGGTCCAATGTCCCTTGATGCTGATGTGTTTTGTGAGACTGTTAAATTGTGTACAGTTGGCGGGACTGATTGTTAACTGGTTCTCCACAGACAGGTGCATGGGTCCCTTTTGTGCATAGTCAACCTCTTCGAGGAGCATCTGTAGATAAGTGATTTCTTGTGCTGGTTTTGTAGCAGACACGTACTCTACCTCAGTGCTACTAAGTGTGATGTGGGTCGGATTTTTTTCATGGAACAAGAGATTGTTGTGCCATCAAGTAGGCAAATGTCGCATGTAATGCTGTAAAGTTTTTCATGTTATCCACCAAAGTTGGCATCAATATATCATTGCATCTGTAGAGAAGTTTCGGTGTTGCAAATGAGCTACAGTATAGATTTTTCTTTGATGTATCATAGTGTGCCGGTCTACTCCTTGCATGTTCTCTAAGGACGAGTGTTGTTGTAAGAGGCTGACATCCGATTGGAAACTGTAGATCAGGTCGAGTACAGGTTGTAGCGTGCATGAGGGTTCCAACGTGGAAAGGTAGGCCTTTTCATCCAGTGAACCTTGGTCACTTAGAACATGTGGCATATTCTTGGCTTAGGTTTTCTGGACGATGCTGGCGGTGCATGCTTTGTGATTGTGAATGAAGCTAATGCCGATTTAGACACTCACACCAAGCATAACTTAGATGTTCACTGTTGTTGCTATGGCTATTCCTGGTTCAATTTTAAGGTCTTAAATGTGTCTGATGATGAGGATTTTTTCGACATAGATGAGGGCATAATAGCTTGGTGATGATGTTGGTGAGTTTTGATGTAGAAATAAGCACTTGTCATAGGATAACGTAGTGAAGTTGAGGATGTTGTATAGTTTTTGGTACCAAAGGAGGGGAATTCGTTTCAGTCTGTAGAGGCTTTTGAGGAGCTTGCAAACTCGCATAGTGCCATCATGATATTTGTCTGGTTGCTTGCAGTAGAATATTGTGTCCATCTCACCATTGAGAAATCTGTTGTTGACGTTGAGCTGCAGAGTCTCTCAATCATTCATTGTTGCAAGGGAGAGAATTTGTGCTGTAGGTGTCAAAGAACTCTTTCCTGGGTATCGTCGTGAAGCCTTGTGCAACAAGCATACTTTGAAATTTTGCAAGGCTGCAATCTACTTTTGTCTTTACATAGAAGATTAACTTCACTCCAATGATCAGCTGCTCAACAGAGATCATGATGATTTCCCATGTTCCTTTGGTGATGAACATACTACATTCAACATCAAGCGCTGGCATTCAACTTTTTGCGTAAGGAACGGACAGTGCTTCAATGATGTTGGAAGGTTTTTGAAGTAGATTTTTTGCCATTGTCAGGGAGGTGAGCGTGTTGGTTAGAAAACATGCGTGGAAAGTGCTTCCTCTTAATGGATGGTGAATGTTGTAAGAGATGTTGTTTGTGCTATTAGATTGATGTCTCTGACTTGTTGTAGGAGGTTTTTGAAGTGCCCAATCTTAATTATGTTGGATGGTAGAAGTTTCTCGGAGCCCCTCCTGATTGATATGGTCCTTGGGCTACTCGAGAAGAGGGGCCTCTACTCTCCTTCATCTTGTTGTTCACAAAGCACCAGTAGATGGCTATTACTGTGCAAAGTGATGGTTTCTGCCACATGTAATCCCTCATCATGCAGCTCCTACAACTCTATTTTGCTAAGCTCTAGCTTCTCCATCTGTGCTAGGAACTGTTTTTTATGCTGAGCATTGTCTTTGATTTCCTTGCTTTTGTTTCTCTCCAAGTCTTTTAAGTTAGGTTTGCATAGAAAACGGTGTTACGACTGCTAATGCAACCATGGATTGTGATTTCTTAGAAGGTCCATTCATTTTGCATTTTTCTCTGACCGATGAAGATTCCCCATGTGGCCTCGATTTCCAGATTCCGTCGTCATTTTTTAGGAACGTGGTAGAGCACCATGCAGCCGAACTTGCAAAGACTTCTTATGTCAGACCTTTTATGGCGCCATGCTATGTTTGGAGTTCTTGTTGTTGGGAGATTATTTGTTGGTAGTAAATTTTTTACCCACGTTACTTGTTGGAGTATTGCTGGCTACCACGACTTTCAAATTTGTGCTGAGAGTAGCATGGCCTTTAGCATCAATTCAAGTGTAGGATTGTAATGTTTTGACACACCATTCTATTACAATGTATGGGGTGTCAGATTTTTTTTTATGCCACGATCCTTGAGTAGGGCAATGATGTCATTGCTTGTAACCTTGCTAGCATTGTTTCAGGAGAGTATCCAGATATTGGTTATGGCTTCGCATTCCAGTTGTTGGAATCACTCACAGAAGGTTTCGAGGAATGCGTCATGGCTGATGCATGAATACGTCCAGATGTAATTTGAGGTATCGTCAACAAAGACCACAAAACTCTCGTGTCTAGTTGAGGATTTGGCAGTGGAATCACAGATGTCCATGTGTACAAGGTGTAGCTTGTTTGAAACATCTATTTTTGTTACAGGAGGGAAAGATTGGTGTGCTAGCTTTGAATTGACATAAGGTTCACAGGGATGACTTTGATCATCCTTGACGATGGTGAGGCCATCGATGAGGTTGTTCAAGAGCAGTAGTTGGAGTTGGTGATTGTTGATGTGGCCAAGGTGGAGATGCCAACGGTCGAGTGTTGCTAACTTCTGTGGTGAGATGCTAACAACTATTGTGATTGACAGTTTTATGCGCCAAGGGAACAGCTAGGGCCTGGTCATGCCTTTGCCCTGTAAGTCTCTCTTTGCGATGAGTTCTCCTGTAATTATGCCAACATTGAGCTCCATATGTTTTTTGGTGAATTTTGGACTTTCTATCATCCTTTTCCCCAGATAGATGAGTTTCATAGAGATGCCTGGGATGTCAAGCACATTACTGATGGTGACGTCCATGTTGTTTCCTGCACGAGATTTGATATCTCTAATGTTGTTGATGATTTTTTCTACCATGTTCCCCACCATCAATGTGGATGTTTTTGTGTATAGTGTAAGGTTGTGGAGGGTGCTGACATCATAGGTGATAGGTTTGTTGCTTTTTTTATATAGGTAAAAGATATCCGAGTTTCATAGAAGCTACTTATCTTCAGATGTAGACAGGTTGGCATAGTAGGATAGGCCATACTGTTGTCCTAATTTATCTGATGTCTCCTTGTTCTTAATGGGAT
Source organism: Penium margaritaceum (assembly GCA_023375785.1). Taxonomy (NCBI): domain Eukaryota; kingdom Viridiplantae; phylum Streptophyta; class Zygnematophyceae; order Desmidiales; family Peniaceae; genus Penium; species Penium margaritaceum. Next base: position 183,869 of record SZWC01003812.1, read on the forward strand.
TGTCATCCTTTTACTTATCTGTCTAATACTCTTCCTTGCTTAAAACTTAGAGGGATTATTCTTGTTTGGCTAGTGCTCCTTGTTGCTGATATCAATGCATTGATGTCTGATGCTGTATCTTTCCCTTTTACAATGTTTTTGCATCCAACAATCTTTCTCAACGTGTCCCTTTCTGTTGCAATATCTGAACGTGATCACAGGATGTTGAAGGGGGCTAGAGACAAGGAGTTTATTGGAGTGTATTGAGAACTCGATGGGGGATTGATGATGACATCCTCTTCTGGCTCCAGGTGGACAATGTTTTAAATGATGGTGAAAAGCTATCTGCAGAGTAAAAGTTGTCTTTTTGTTGTGAGGAAGTATTGGAGTCATGATGAGGAAAGTTGATAAGTGCTTGCTCATGGTGATGGTCCAGCTTCTTGTCATGTTGCTCCTGAAGCAACATTGTCTAAACAAAGATTTTACAAAGGAGGTGAATCTAAGTCTGGCAAACAATGTGTTTCATATCTCTCCATTCCTCACCAAGATCATTCATTATGTAAGATACAAAGAGGGCTGTTGGAAACAGCCCTCTTGTAAGATACAATGAGTCTATGACAACAACATTTTTATGAATATCCTATGCTATGTTGATGTAGAGTTCGATGTTGTCATTAGACTAGCTTGTGTGGATGTGGGAGATATCTTTAAGGAGGTACAATGTGTGGGGAGTTGTTTGCTTGGTACTGTTGTTTGAGTGAATTCCTTACAGAGTAGGCTGATTCGATCATGTCTCTATGTATGCAATGAGATTGTTGGATGTTTGGTCCCATGCTCCTGAGGAGGACTAAGTATGCCATGAAGCTGTAGTAGCAGAACTGTTTCAGGAAATGTGGTGGGCTTCCCAGGGCTAGGATCTGCATTGTCCATTGAAAAACAGCCATAGCTTGTGTGGACAGGTTGCTTCTTCGAAATTGACAACCTAATGGGAGACGTTTTCAATGCTGAACTTTTGTATGATAAACACATACTAATACACAAATACAAACACATACACATACACATACACATACACATACTCATACACATACACATACACATACACATACACATACACATACACATACACATACAAATACAAATACACATACACATACACATACACATACACATACACATGCACATACACAAACACGTACACGTACACGTACACATTCACGTACACGTACACGTACACGTACATGTACACGTACACGTACACGTACACGTACATGTACATGTACACATACACGTACACATACACATACACATACACATACCCACACACATACACATACACATACACATACACATACAAAAACACATACAGATACACATACACATACACATACACATACGCACACACATACACATACACATACACATACACATACACATACACATACACATACACATACTCATACACATACACATACACATACACATATACATACACATACACATACACATACACATACACATACACATACACA
>SZWC01003813.1:18449-82094 GCA_023375785.1 Penium margaritaceum
GGGGGGGGGGGGGGGGGGGGGGGGGGGGGGGGCTACCGCAACACCAATACAATATCCAAATTCTATCTATGACCTCACAATATTAGTACCATGAGGGTAAAGGGAATTGTTCTTCAATTTTAAACAATCTTTCAAATCCTTTATGTACTTAAACTTGATTCCTAGGCTCAATGAAAAGGAGATTTAAAAAATCAAGAGGAAAAAAAATCTTGGGAAACATGTTCTTACTTTGGCTTTTCGTTTTCTTTTTTTTTTTTTTGGTTTTTTGGTTTTTTTGGCATCATGATTCTTTGATATGCTTGTAGTGAAACTTCCCTTGCATTATCAAATGAATTAAATGTATGACTCAATTTCATTCTATTGTTTTCGTGCTGGGAGGTAGGTGAAATGAAAGTCTATAGTTGGAATGCATGATGTTTATGCTCAAGTTTTTGGCATGGAAACATGGATGTACGCCTCACAATCTAAAGAGCAACGAACGTTAATGGATATGATGGGATTCACAGGATTATAAAGGTACAAAACTATTTTAATTGCCTAGTTTCACGTCGACGTTGAGTCATGCCCGCCCTTCGTGGTCAGTCTCCAATGATGTAGCACATCCTCATTATGCGAAAAGGCCGGAAGTTGAAACGCCATATTGTCCGATGCCCATCTGCCACCTGTGAATTGCCATGCTTAAAATCAACTGCCTAGCCGGAAAATGTTGTTGACTTGTATCAACTTAAAGAGCTGCAAATGAAGCATTGAGGAAAGTGGCATTTCCCACGTGGTTTCGTGGAATTGTGCGATGGCCGAAGATCTCTTGAACAAGACTACAAACTCAATGAACCCCAAGCCATTGAATTGCATAGCGAGCGAATGAAAGGCCAGGTTTTTTTTTTTGTGTGCAAATGTCCGCGTCAACTTCTCGATTTGGTAATGGTGGTGCATCCCTACTATTGAATGATTCGAGGCTAATTTGTTGAAGTTATCACATTGAGCAAAAGGCGATAGGAAGGATTGCAGTGTTGTGATTTGTGACGTTCATGTCGACCTGTACAGTTTACTGTGACCACTCGGTCGTGTCCATTTTCGCGCAGATCCCCGATACGGACCCTGGAGACACCGGTGCATCATTTGGTGGCGGACTACCATCATGGAGCTGACTGAAGATTGCTCCAGAGCTCTTGACGCTACCCAGGACCTCCTGCAGTTTTTCTGCAGCACGCAGGAGTTTATCGGTGGACTGGCCGTGGGCCCAATTTGCATGTTTTTGCATTGTGTATCCACCGTTTGGTGCTGGATGCATGCATGTGACCAGTCGTAGCGTCCGGCTTTTGATTGTGCACGTCTAGGTTCAGACGGCGTAGCGTTCTGATATGTCTGCGCAGAGTTACGGCCAAAACAGTGGTTTTGAGCCTGCTTTAGGACAGATCTTGAACTGCCGCGTGCAACACCCGCCGTGCGCCGCGGCAGGTACTTATGCCATGGACCTGTCATTTGTCATCTCTCTCTGCAAATGCTATTGAAGCATTCTGACACTTGGCCTTGTGTCTCCTAGCCAGACCCTTGTCGTTGTGTGCACGACTTGTGACTCTCGTCACCGTCTGACCAGACACTTACGCCTAGTCAGCGGCTGTGTTACTAGGAAGCTTCCATGCATCATCTCATGGTATCAGAGTGGTGAGATAGTTCTCACCGAGCTGCGTAGTAGAGGCTTAGCAGAGGAGCAGCAGTGACAGTCACCGCTGCAGCAGATCAAGAGGGACCTATCGACGACAATAGCGGATCGCCGTCGACGTCGTTCACCATCACTACGTGAGATTGCATCAGTACTAGCTGCTAGTGGCAGTAGGAGACGGCTGCAATAGACCCCAGTCGCCAGCTGTTGCAGACATTGGCACATGGAGCAGCAGTAACACTGAGCAGCAATAGCAGCAGGGCGGCAACAGCGGTAGCAGTAGCGGCAACAACAGCGTGCGGCAGCAGCAGCAGCGCGCGGCGGCGGCTACAGCACAGCAGCAACACGCAGCGGCAGCAACACAACAGCAGCGTAGGAGAAGCGGCAACAGCATCGGGGATAATAGCATAGTTGCAGCGCAACAGTAGTGGCAGCAGCGGCGGCGGTAGCAGCAGCGCAGCAACAACAACGGAAGCAGCGTGCGACAGCGGCAGCAGCGTGCAGCAGCCGTAGTCGTAGCGTGCAGCAACAGCATCAGCTAGTAGCTGTTGCCACGATTGCGCACGCAGTCGCCAGGCGGCTGCCTCGGACGCAACAACGCGGCTGCTGCTGCAGCTGACACCGCAACAATAGCAACAGCTGAGCGGAAGCTGCTTGGTAGCTTCCGCTCAGCTTCCGCGCGGCTACTGTGGAGCGGCTGCCTACTCGCGCAGCAACTGCGAAGATTGATGAAAAAACAAAAAAAGGAAGGCGAGCTGACGTCAGCATTTTGACTTGCTGACGTCATTAGGTCTTGCTGATGTCTGTAACTTCTTTGCTGATGTCAGCACTTGCCTTAGTGAAACTAGTGGTCAGAGGGTTCAAAGTTGTCAGCGTTTCAACTCATCGAGAAACGTTCACGTTTCTGCAATTCGACCACGTTGATGTCTCGGCCCATAATGAGCGGCACCATGGCTCCGTCCGATGAGAAGGGAAAAAGGGTGCTAGATCCCTCTTCTTCCTCCTCAGGGGTCATGTGCCCATGTGCGTAGGCCATTGAGGACCTGCGGAGCCAGCAGGACGAGATGCGTCGCCTGTAGCATGAGCAGACTGACGCCATCCGTACACTCACCGAGTTTCTTCGAGGACATTCCATGACACCACGATAGACTTCTGAGGGAGCGGCCGGGGTCGCACCCTCTACACAGCAGTCAACTCCAGCACCGGAGACAGGAGCTGGAGCCGGCCCGCCACCCCTTGATCCTTGGGACAAGGATCCAGACATGCCAGACATGGTGGACTACTCCGCCGAGCACGAGATTTGTGTGCTTCAGGAGCGTATCCACCAGCTTCAGACGAGCTCTCGGCCCCCACACACATCCCGATTTCTGGAGTTTTGATCGTCGCATGAACTCCATCCCAACGACTTCCCTCTTCTCGACGTCTTTGCCATCTCTCGTCCTTCCCATCTTGAGGTTGCTCTCCATACGGAGCTGCAACCCAAGGACTTCGAGATGCCCCCCCTGGTAAGTTAGCAAGGAAGGCTTTGACTGCTGGGATATCCTCTTTCAGGTCTGGGCCACTTCAGAGGGCATGTGGCCCTACTACCACAGTCCGTATCAGACTACGGACCGAGCTCAGGTGTTGATAGCAGCTAAGGCGAAGCGCGGACTTCTCTACGCCATGCCGCGCGAGACCGTCGTCAACTTCCGCTCTTTCCTTGGCGAGGCGGGAAAAGGCACCGGCGCTGATCCACGCGGGGGCTGGGACCTAGCATTGTCCCTGCTTGTTGTAGAGACGCACGCCACCCGCGCTGCGCACATCCGTGCCTTTCACTCCCTTCGCCAGGGGCCTGCCGAGCCTGTAGTCGACTACTGGCGACGCGCCATGCGCATTTACAAGCGCCTTGGGACATCAGGAGGTACACGGCTATGGGCGCTCCGCACGATCATGCTCGAGGTTTGCTTTGAGCACACAGACAACTTCACGTGGTACAGCAACGCCGTGCTCGAGCCTTTTTTGGCCTCACTGCAGCTTCTTCCCTGGGCACACTAGCTCTTCCTCCAGGTGACTTCCGCCCGTGAGGCAGCCGTGGCTCATCAGGAGACCTCCATTGCTGTAACATTCGTTACATCACCACCAACGCCCCTCCTGCAGACTCCTTCTCCATCCTCTGTCTCATCTTCCTCCTCCCCTTCCACCTTGATTACAGCGACTAAGACAGAGGGTGTCGCGGCAGCAACACAAGGGAAGCAAGGGCGACGGAGGCGCGGCTCGGGCCAGTAGCAGTCGTAGTAGCAGCCGTCATCGGGCAGTAGTAGTAGACACTGTGTTCACTGCTACAAATGTGGAGGAGCCCATTGCTACACCGAGTGCCAGCAGCCGCTCGACTGGGCACAGATTACTCGTGGGCTCCAGGTTGCGCACGCACTACTGTCTACGTCGAGCAGCACATCCTCCGCGCGCACGGCGACCACGACAGGAGTAGTTCCCGCTTCACCACGTGCGATAAGCGGCGACCCGTACCCCTGTGACCGCACCATCGTCGAGCTCTGACATCTTCTAGCACTTTGTTTTCACAGAGTTACAAGTGTGTTATCACAACTCGGTGGTTCACAGACTGTCTGTTTGTCTGTTCTTGTGGCTCGAGATGACTCGTGTTGGGGGAGCAGAGTCGGCATGTGATGACGATGGGCTTGACTGTACGGATTGGATTCATGAGTCTCACTTTTTTGCCCTTTGTCGTTCCTCCCCACCTGCTGCCCAGCGTCCGTCCGAGGCCGAGTGTTCAGTTGCCTGTTGTAGAGTGAGGACCTCTAGTCGTGATCCTGGTGGCACTTGGATCATCGAATCCGGTGCCACTCATCACATGACCTGTCGTCGCAGTGATTTTGTTGTTCTCGGCCGTGTTGCGTCTGTTCATTCTGTCTGCACATGCTCTGGTCAGTCCTTGCCAGCCCAGGGTGTTGGGGTCGTCTGTTTTGATGGTCCCTCTAGCCCCCTCTATATTTCCAAGGTGTTGTTTGTGCCTGAACTTGAGCTTAGTTTGATTTGTGTACAAGCTTGCACACTAATGGGACTCTCTGCAGAGCACACTGCAGAGTCTGTGACTATGACTGCTATTGACACTTGTAGTATTATTCTTCGTGCCTCTCTTGTGGATGACCTGTGTCTTGTCTCTCGGACTTGTGCTCCCTGCTCCCCCTCCCCTTCCGCTCGTGTTTTTGTCACTGGTGTTTTGTCTCCTGAGCACCAACGCTTGCTTCATCGCTGCCTGGGTCATATAGGCTCCGACACTGTGTTGAAGCTCATTCGGACACAGCCCGCCCTCGGTATTGAAGCGGCTTCTTTTGAGAAGCCGCCCAAGACCGACTGCCTCTTCTGTGCTCAGGGCAAGATGCATCGTTGCACCTACCCTGACTCTCGTTCACACGCACTTCGCCCTCTCGAGTTAGTCCATTCGGACCTTCTTCGTCCCCTACCTGTCGAGTCTCTGTTCGATCGGGGCCGATACATCCTGACCCTGACTGATGACTTCACCCGGATGTGGTGGGTCTACAACTTGCGCGAGAAGAGTGACGTTTCTCTCGTGGTTCGCCTCTGGCTAATGATGGCTGAGCGTCAGTCTCACCACACGCCGCACACGTTCTGCTCGGATCGCAGAGACGAGTTCCTTGGCGAGATGGACAGCTTCTTCGCAGAGCACGAGATTTTTCACCAGGTCTCCGTTCCTGCTACTCCTCCGTAGAACGGTGTTTCTGAGCGCTGGAACCGCACCATGGAGGATGCGGTTTGTGCTATGCGGTCTGAGTGCGGTCTTTTGGAGTCCTTCACTTTTGAAGGCTTTGCCTACATGACTTGGGTCTGGAACCGCCTCCCGCACGGTCCTCTTCTGGACCACGTCACACCGTATGAGGTCTGGTTCGGCCACGGTGCTGACTTGCGCCTCGCTTGTGTCTTGGGATCCTTGGCTTCTGTGTGGTACACTGAGGACCAGCAGGGGTCCAAGGTCTCACCGCGGGGTCGCTTGTGTGCCTTCGTCGGTATCTCCCCGCGATCGAAGGCATGGCATTTTTGGGACCCTACTCGTCGTCCCATTGTTGAGTCCCACGACACTCTTCTTTGAGTCCCTCACCTACCGTGATCTGACTTTGATCACGTCGCTGTTCGTCACACACGTTCCCACGTGTGAGGTTTCTCGACGGATGGGGGAGTCTACGCCTGCGAACACCAATCGCCAGGCTGATGTGTCCATTTGAGCTCCCTCTCTGACGCTTGATGACCCAGCGATCGTCGCTGTCGGTCCAAAGATCTCTCCAACACTGCCGAATTCTACCCCTGGCCCTTCACGCCCCACAGGTACCCATGATCCTATACCTGTGCGTAATCGTGTGATCGTACCTGTGTGCGCTGGCACTCCTGCCTCTGTGCGTAGACCTACCTCACCTACTCCTACTGTTACACCGAGTTCCGTGTCTCCCACACCCGCATCTCCTCACACGGCATCACCTGCTCCCTTGCCTCAGTCCTCCCCAGCTGCGATTGTGCCGGTTCCTGAGAATGAGTTGCGCCCCTCGAGCCCGGGTTACTCACGTGAGCGTGGCGGTCGTTTTCGACAATTGGACTCTGGATCTCAGCGAGAAAGTGGTCCCGCACCCAGGCGCTCTGCTCGCAGCATCGCGTGTGGTGATCCCGGCACAAAGGCCCTATGATTAAGTGTCAGCACTGAGCACGAAGAGGTACATATAGCCTTTCCCGTAGGGCATGACCTCGTCACTCGCGAGTTTCATATCGCTTGTGGTGCAGCAGCCGATCTTGTGGTCATCCAACCTAGCACTGAGGCGTGCGTTCTTGCCACGTAGAGCTCTCCCTCTATGGCGCCTGACCCGGGCACACCGAGGGAAGGTCTCTCGTCACAAGATGCTGGCCCTTGGCGTGCTACTTGTGTGGATGAGCTCCGCGCCATCCGAGAGCACGGAGTTTACGAGCTAGTCGACCTTCCTCCTGGGAGGAAGGCAATTTAGTTCAAGTGGGTCTTTCGCAAGAAGGTGAAGTCGGATGGCTCACTGGAACGCCTGAAGGCTCGCTTGGTCGTCAAGGGGTACTCTCAGATTGAGGATATCGATTACACTGACACCTTTGCCCTTGTCGACCGCATGACCTCAGCTCGAGCTCTGTTCGGTGTAATGGCTCAGCATGACTGGGAACCACTCCAGATGGATGTGGACAATGTGTTCCTCCATGGCTCTCTGGATGAGGAGATTTACGTGGCTCAGCCACCCGGCTTTGAGGACGGTGACAAGGTCTAGCGCTTGCACAAGTCCTTGTACTACCTCAAGCAGTCCCCTCAGTGTTGGAACCAGGAGATCATTGGCACCGTGACTCTTGCGGGATATGTATAGAGCGAGGCAGATCCCTCTCTCCTCATCTGATAGATGGTTGAGCAATTCTCCGCCATCCTGGTCTATGTCGACGACCTTCTGATCGCGTCTCCTTCAAGGGAGGCCGTGAAGGAGGCCAAGGTTGTCCTCTAGACTACCTACAGGATGAAGGACCTTGGCCGTGCAGTGGTGTTTCTTGGCATGGAGATCGTGCGAGACCACAGTTGTCGTACTCTACTACTACATTAGGCTCGATACGCACGTGTTGTGAGGGAGCGCTTCAGCAACCTTCTCAGCGTAGTGCTCACGCCTTCCATCCCTCTCACACCTGACGGGCATGATGCCCTGAAGGATGACGATCCCACACAGCTGGGGGAGACAGTAGATGTGACCCTGCACCTCCGTCGCATCGGATCGCTCATGTACCTGGCCACTGCCACACGTCCTGACATCACATTTACCGTCAACCTCCTTACCCAGTTTTTGCAGGCTCCACGCCCTAGAGCCCTTCACGCGGCTATGCAAGTGGTGCGGTACGTGGTGTCCACACCATACCTCGGACTCTGCTTTCGCCGGCAGTGTTCGGTGGTCCTTGACGGCTACATCGACTGTGACTAGACCTAGAGCCCAGATGGAAGCAGTTGCACCGGTTACGTGTTCCTACTCGGTGGGATCGCAATGTCTTGGCGTAGCGGGAAGCAAGGCTGCATTGCACGTAGCTCATCGGAGGCAGAGTATGTTGCTCTTGGTGCAGGGGCTGTTGAGGCGGTATGGATGCTGCACCTATTCCATGATCTTGGCCAGTCAGTACTCACCATTGTGCTTCGTTGCGCCAACCAAAGTGCTCTTGCCTTTGCGAAGAACTCTGGTGTCTTTCATGCTCGCACAAAACATGTTGCGTTTGAGCACCACTTCGTGCGTGATGTGGTGGAGCGACACATGATCTCCGTCATTTGGGTTGGCACTGACATGCAGCGTGCTGACTTCTTGACGAAGGCACTAGCACGCGGAAAGTTCCTGGTGGCCATTCGTTCTGTTGGACTTCGCCCCTTGCCTGAGAGTGGTTGAGTGTGGTGTGTGTCTATGTCCGTGTCACATTTTTTGTTGCACATGTTTTTGTACTTGTCTCAGTGCTGCACGTGTATGGACATGAGTACCATCGGGTCATGGGGGAGTGTTGTGATTTTTGACGTTCCTGTCGACCTGTACAGTTTACTGTGACCACTCGGGCGTGTCCATACTCGTGCAGATCCCTGATGCGGACCTTGGAGACACCGGTGCGTCATCTGGTTGCGGACTACCATCTTGGACCTGACTGACCACCGTTCAAGAGCTCTCAACACTGCCCAGGACCTCCTTCAGTTTTTCTACAGCACACAGGAGTTTATTGATGGACTGGCTGTGGGCCCGATTTGCATGTTTTTGCATTATGTGTCCACCATTTGATGCTGGATGCATGCATGTGATCAGTCGTAGCATCCAAATTTCGACCCTGCACGTCTAGGTTCAGACGACGTAGCGTTCTGATATGTCTGCGCAGAGTTATGGCCAAAACAGTGGTTTTATGCCGGTTTTAAGACAGATCTTTCACTACCGTGTGTGACACCCGCCGTGCGCCGCGGCAGGTACTTATGCCATGGACCTGTCATTTGTCATCTCTCTCTGCAAATTCTATTGAAGCATTCTGACACTTTGCCTTGTGTCTCCTAGCCAGACCCTTGTCGTTGTGTGCACGACTTGTGAATGTCTTACGGTCTGACCAGGCACTGACGCCTAATCAGCAGCTGTGTTGCTGGGAAGCTTCCACGCATCATCCCATGCGGATCCTATTCAACCACGTAGGAATATCCCACGGTTTCCTCTTCACTTCATTTGGCCGTTAGATTGTCAGATTTTTTTGGGCAACGAGGTAGCAGGCTTCGATATGGATGTTTCCAGACTGCAGCATAATCTGGACATCAAAATGGTCCTTGGCATTTCAAAGATTTGCAATATCAAAACTGACACCTGCCCTCCTCGCAATCTTTCGTTGTCACTCTGTCCTAGTGTGTAGCAGAAATAGTGAAGCTTGGGTGCATTCGCCCTGTAATGGCTGTGTCTCCAACTCCTGCACTTAGGTCGTCGTCAGAGTTTGCGTAATGGTGTCCAAAGCTCCCTCGAGGGGTTTTCCCTTCTGCATCACTCTTGATGTGATTCTTCATCAATGACCTGTATAGGGAGAGTTGAATATTTCAAGTCTTCGAAGGCCCATTTCTATTTTTCCTTGGCCTTTTCCTTCTGGGTCGAACTTGTAAGTCCGTATGAGTTTCCGTTTTATGGACTCCTAGTTTGACCTAAACCAACTCGAGTTTTGTTTTTGATGCATTGGCATGAAATCATCGCGTGCGAAGCACGATCAAAGACGTCGGGCCACATTCTCTCGTGTGTCCTGTGCTTTATCCCTCACCCTAGCTTGCTCTCACGAGCGAGGAAGAAGATGGTATGAAGCCACAGGCTTTGACCCTTGAGGCCTCATGGCCTCCTAACCGCTGATCGAGCCACTAGCTCGATTGGCGGCTGGTAGTTTGCCAGCGGGTGGCCGTCTGCCACCCAGCTGGCCGGCCAGTAGCCTGCGGGTGGCTGGCCACCGACCAACCCTTGCAATAGCTAGGGGTAGCTCGCAGCTACCCCCTTGCTATCGTGAGGTAGGTGGACCGAACCGGCCCTCCCGTTACATTCCTTCCCAATCATTGTGATCCGTCCGGCTTCATCACCAACAAGTGAGAGTGCCAGGTAGTGAATTGTCAACATTGTGAAAGAAAACTAATAACTTCAATTCTTAGCTAAACATGATCACGTGCATGACACTTGGACCTAAGCTGCAATTTGTCTGTCATCACGGCTAGCGACCTCCCTCCTTTAGGCTGGAGAGTCCGCGTGACAATCATGTTGGACGTACCCAACCTCCTATGGTTATTGTTCATGAATGCTCCCCTACGGGAATGTTATTCAAAATCTTCACATTCACGTTGTGCCCCCAGCTACATGTTGATGTGTGCGAGCTGTGAGCTCATTCTAGTACTCGTTGACCACCCCTATGGAAAACCAAGATTTGTGCTCCCGTGAGTTATGTTCATGTCCACAACCAACCCAATGAATGAGGTTCTCTCTAACAACGCACTACCGGAGTGTACGCTCTCGTTGTTGGAGTAGGCAAAAGACATCAATTTGGTCGTCAGCTGGAAGGAATGCTAGAGGTGGGTAAAAAGTTTCATCTGCCATGTATAGAGGCCATAGGCTCACATGAAACATGTCATGTATCCTCATACTCGGCGAAAGCAACAATCACTATGCCACTGGTCCAACGTGTGCCATGAGGGGAAACAACCCAATCCACTTTAGTAGAAGTTTTGATGCCCCTCATGAATTGAGCCCAAGGTTCTTATTGTTCAGGAACACTTTGTCACCAATTTCAAACAAGACCTGACAACTTTTGTCGGCATATGCCTTTTGTCGTTGCCGAGCTACTTGAAGGTGACCCTTTGCCTCTTGTAACCAAGAGTCTATGTGCTCAACAAAGACTTGAGTAGAAGGAACATGTCATCCTATACTCCCACTCTTCACCAATGAAGAGGACACCACTGTATGAGGACCACTCTTCACCATGAACAGTGCAAACTGTGTGGACTTGTTCACTGAGTTGGTCACTGCAAACTTTGCTTGTACTAAGAATTCTTCCAAGTCATTCATGGCAGGATCCACGTACATTCTGAGCATCTTCTCCAGAGTTCAATTCATGGGCTATGTTCGTCTGTCAGTTTGAGGGTGGAATGCTGTCAACATTTACGACTCATTGCCGAAGTACTCGTGCATCTTTTGCCAAAGCTTACCAGCATATTGTCTCTCTCGATTAGCGATGATGTGCAACGGTAAGCCGTGGTACTTTATGACACTCTAAAAGAAGAGATGAGCCGTAGCCTCTTCGTTGATATCAGTGCCTGTAGGAATGAAGAGTGTCATCTTTGTCAGGAGATCCACAACCACTAGTATTGCATCGTGGCCACAGGTCGTGTCCAGAAGACAAGTAATAACATCCATGCTAATACACTTCCATGAATTCCCAGGGATGGGAATCTGTTTATGGAGTCCAGCTGGCCCTCTGTTACTAGCCTTGTTCCGAAGACATGGACCACATGTCAAGTAATACTTACAGACATCAACACTCCATCCTGGCCACCAATAGTGTTCCGTGAGTGTTTGTCCGGTCTTTCGAGGTCCCACATGACCTGCGACGGGCGAGTTGTGGGACTAGGAGATAAAATTTTTGAAGGTCTCTTGAGTCCGGTACAACAACTTGTTCTTTGTGCTAGAGGATTCCTGCCGCCTCCACCAATCCTTTTTGGTCCAGATTCCAAGAGTCTTAAGACTAGGAATCCAGAGAGTATTTCATTTGGATCCTATTTTCAAAAAAATTATAGCGGATAATCTCTTCAGGTGGTTGCCGCAAAGGTGTAGGGGGATCTGGTATTTGCACAGTTGATGTCATAATAACCTTATGGCTATTGTGACATGTACCATGACATATACCATTATAAAGTACCCATCGACCTCGGTGGTTGCCTTAACTTACACAGGATGTCGGCTTAGTGGATTGGCCACGTTGATGTGTCCTAGCGGATGTTTCCATGTGGACGAGAATGGGCTAACGTATTTGCTCCAACATGCCTGTCGTCTTCAATGGTTTGGTTGTATTTGGCAAAACACCAATGGGTGGTGGTCGGTCACAACCGTCAAATCCCCTTCAGTGCCCTCAAGGTAGCAATGACATCTTGAAAGCGTGTACCAGCACAAGAAGCTCTTCATCCCAGTCGTGTACCACGTCTCTTCAGGGGTTAGCATCCGGCTCTCATACACAAATGGGTGATCATTCTGCATGACATCTGCTCCAAATCCTACAACCGATGCATCACATCACACCTTCCATGATTGCGATGGATCAAAAAGAGATTAGACAGGGGCCGTGGATAGGAGCTCTTTGAGTTTGAGAAAAGCTTTCTTGCAATCTGAGGTCTGTTCTCAATGCACATCTTTTTGTGTGAACCCGGTTAGCGGAACTACCTGGGTTGAATACTCATGCGTAAACCATCAAAAATAGTTTGCAAGGCCAAGAAAAGGGTGAATCTGCCCCACGTTCTCTATGCGCGGTCAATCTACCAGGGCTTGGACCTTTTGTGTCTCGACACAGATAACGTCCTTGCCGACAATGCATCCAAGTTATTTGAGCTTATCTTCTGTAAACTTGCACTTGGTCACTTTCGCATAGAACTTATGTTCTCAAAGGATTTTGAGGACTTTGTGGAGATATTTTATGTGCTCTTTCATTGATTTGGAGAAAACCATGATCATATTGAGGTAAACCAAGACAATTTGACTGAGTTACTTGGTGCACGTTCGGTTCATTTCTCGTTGGAAGGTTTCGGGGGCATTTGTTAGCTAAAAGCATGAAACCCTGAGCTGACAGTGTCCCATGTACGTTTGAAATGCTATCTTGGGTACATCATCTTTTGTGATGCAGATCTAATGGTACCCTTAAGACAAATTGAAGGACAAAAATACTTTTGTCCCTCGGAGTTGGTCAAACATGTCCTCAAGGGGAATTATTTTTTCGCCGTCAACTTGTTCAAGACCCGGTAGTCCATGCACATGTGTAAACCACATTTTTTTTTTCACAAAAAGGATCGGCACAACATACGGCAAGCTACTTGACTCAATCCACCCTTTTGCAAGGTACTCTCTGATTTGGCATTTAGTATCTTGCGTTTCTGCTGAGCCAAGGCGATACAGAGGTTTGAACGGAGGAGACACCCGCGGTTGCAGTAGAATCATGTCACCCACGTGTTGTTCTGGTGAAAGCCCAGACGATGGATCTTAGAATAAATCTGAGAACTCTGCCAATAGAGATATGATCTCTTGTGGCGTGCCTTCCTTCATGTCGTCCTCCACTTTCTGCAGCTGAGCCAAGAAGCATTGACACCATTGTCGAATGCATCTCTTGACCTACATCATAGACAAGCTCGCATTGACTTTTAGCCAGGTCAGTAACAATTCCGTACTTGGAGTCAACGCAAAGCAACGTTGTCCCTTTTGAAGAATCAAACACTTTGATTCAAAGCACATCACAACCTTGTTGTCTCAAAGTAAGGGATATTATGGTACCACATTGAATGGGTCAAGAAGGTTGAGTACCTTCAGCATGACGCTCTGTGTGTAACCTTGAATGTAAATTATTGCTTTAAAAGTATCAATCATGGATACCGTATGGTTTTCACCAACAACAAGAGTGCCATTCAATGACTCATACTTTAGGCCCACCTGTCATGTAAAGCCAAGGCTAACGAAGGAGGGACCCCCCAGTGTTAGCTAGTACATTAACTTGAGCACCAACTAGGTATCCTTCGAGTTGCATTGTCATGTTACCTCCACTCTTCCAAGTAAACATGCTTGACTTCGACAAGCTATTTCTTTTTATAGAAATATAGCATCTAAATTGCGGACGTTGCAACTCCAATGATTCACCCACTCAAGTTCACATCTTGTGGGCGAATATGAATTCAGGTAGCACCTTGAAGTCTTTAAATCTAACTGAGTCAAAATCGTCAACCAATAGCTCATGAACGTGATTGAATTTACCGCTTTGAGGCTTTTTGCTTCAATGACTGTGTCACACAACTCATGCACATTGGTCGGTGTCACTACCACCAAGCATGTTTGACCATGCATCTCATCCGGAGAAGCAAGATTTATGCGGCAATGTTGGTCAGCAAGTGTAGAACAAGGTTCAACAAGAGGAGAGAAAAGAAGAAAGAAGTTTGAACTTGTCAAAACCTCATAAAACTTAACATCCTAATGTAAAAGCATGAACCCACACTTGTGATCCAATTTTTTCCCTGAATGGTCCCCACTAATGTCACTGAGGGTTGGGGAAAATCTTGACCACAGCCCTGTTCGTTACCACGACCAGGCCCATTTTCGTAACTACGACCCTGTCCACGGTGTTGTCCACAACCTTTTGCTACACCATCACCACGAGGTGCCATAGCTGCAACCAATGCTGCGGCCTCCTACCCACCACCAGCAGCCTGAGGACACTTGGCCCAAACGTGGCCAGGCTGCATGCAGTTTTGACAGAGCCCATCACGGAAGGCTGCGCTGCTATGCTCATGCGCTACTTGTAGCTTGTCATTTTCGTGGCTGCACTTGTTGTTAGAGACCTGGTACCCACCGGTCTTATTTTTTAGAGGGTTTGCGGGCTGCTTGCCCTTGGTGCCGCTCTACTGTCGGACTGACCCACCATCGTTGAAGCGTCCATGCGCATGTTGTGGCCATGTTGTGTACGCGTGTTCGGCTGTGCATGAGATTAGTGCTTCAGGTTCAGTGAATAAATTTTGCTCATGTAGTCATGTAACACCCTCCATCTTGTCCAAGCTTGGCTGGTTGCCGTCGTGGTAGCTTGGTCCTTCAGCTTCTCTCGAGCCAGATCATCATGCAAGTATTCTAGCAGCAAGCACTCGAGGTACTTGAAGGTCTGGCTCTGATCGCTCTCCGTAAAGCTATCGACTTCCTCCACGAGTGTGGTGAACTTGCTCAAGTAGGCCTTGAGTGAGCTACCCAGCTTCTTGAAGTCCTTGATCTTGTGGAAGGCACGTTGTATCACCTCACGCTAGGTGCACTTCTTACGCATGATAGTGCAGAAGACTTCCCACGGTATGGGCTACCAATTAGAGTGTGGTTGCTGCGCGTCGTGCTCCTTGACCATGTACTTGAAGAGCTTGACCTCAAGTCACATCATGGCAAGGTTGCCCCACTGACCGAATGGCATCTTGTGGGTATAAACAACGTGCTCCATGCAATTCACTTAATCGGTCAGATTCATGTCGTTCTAGAAGATCTCCACGTTGTGGAGGAAGGACATGTTTATGATTAGCACAAAAGTCATCGAGGTAGGCAAGTCCTTGTTTCCACCGGCGGTGGCATCAACACTTCCGGCCCGCTATGGTTGCTGCTACATCTGCACCTGGGTAAACCTCTACAATGCCTTGTCAAGGTTGTCGCATTGACGGATGGCCTCATGATCAGCCAGGTACTGTGGCTGATGATCATGGTCGAGGTCTGTGATGCTAAATGGGACGTGGGCTAGTAGGTTGGCAAACACTAAGACAAACACCTGTGATGTCGTCACAACATCAGCGATAAGGGTCTCACGATTTTTGTGCACCTTTGTCCACTGTCGAAGGGTATACTTTGTGTACATGTGCTTGAGGAGTCCCACCTTCCGGAGGAGGCTTTCGTAAGCGACGATGCTCGAGTGGGCGTTGGTGTGTCCCATTGCAGCCAAATCATAGGAATGGGAGTTGGTCCCCACTCCTCTGGGTGGTGCTGCACCTCCACCATCAGTGGTGATCTTGAGTCGACCCACTGCCTCGGTAGCAAACTCACCAAGTCTTTGGTGGTGGTCCCAAATTGCCTTTTTGGCAACGTCGTCTGACTTGTGCTCGTGAGAATTTCCCATGTGGATGCTTTTGGCACCTTTGCTACTGTCAATAGCCTCGCTACTGTCGGTAGCTTTAGGTGATCCAGCAAGCATCCTGCCCTTCTTCAGTGATCGGCTTGAGTTTGCCGCTCGACGATGTCCATGATCGCGATACCTGTCGCCTTTGCCGTTGCTGATGACATGGTCTTCTTTCGGATCCACGTTCGAGTGATCCTCCTCAAGCGCGTCATCCGCCATGTGGGGATTGTCCACGTACACGTCCACGTGCTCTTCGAAGCACCTTTTCTTGGCCTCCTCACACTTCTTGGTGTTATTGAGTGTAACAAGGATTGTATTTGGTGGTACGGTTGCCTTTGGTTTGGCGACCGTGCTCACGGCGGTGACTTCCATTTGGAGTCCATCGAGGGCGTGTGGTGAGGCCATCACCACCTTGCCCTTGTTGTTCTTGGATGGTCCGGCGCTTGCCATCCTGTCGTCCATGCAACTAGTACGTGCAGACTATTATGAGGATAACCCCCAAACTTTAAGGAGGTGTCGCCTCCCAAAGTCTCTTTTCTCTCACAATAGGTTATGTGAACCGAGGGGCGCCCAGCGTGACGGTCACACGCTGAGTCCTTGGGATAAACCTCCCACCCTTGACCCCTTGGTGTGTGGGCCAACCCTTGAGATGTCACACGGCCCTCTCCTAGCAGCAAGACCGCTGCTAGTGACCGAGATTCCCGTCGTGCGGCTCTCCTAGCGGCATTTGCACCAAGGTGCACTGCAAAAGATTCATAGGATTGAATGGATGTATGCAAGGTAATACTTGGAACACAAGGATATTTGGGCAAGGAATGAGTCCTTTAGACTTGATAGATGAGTACAAGTCAATGTACAGAGTCTCTGGGTAAGATCGGCATGCCTAGAACAACCCTTAGGCTTCTTTCTGTACCAATCCGAATGAGACAGAAAAAATCTCCTCGGCATTCCAAAGCCCTATACCAAGGTACATTCATGCAAATAATGCATGCATCATGTAGTACGGGGCACAAGATTTCCAACACACCAAAGAAAGCCTCAATCCGTGAAGAATCGGCTAAGTTATGGCCATTTGAGTGCTCCACATATGACGGCCGCTTGCAGCACCGCCAGTGGAGGTCACGGCCACCCGAAGCGCCCTTGCTTGCGAATGCAGCTCCAATTTCCATCCCAAAGCGCCCATGAACCAAAATGAACCTTACCTCATTGGCTGAGCATCCATCTAGGGGCGCTTTGGCTGTAGTGGATGAGAAAGTCGCTCCGCCGTGCTTGGGGTCGAACCGGTACGTCTCCTGTTTTCTGGATGTGCGCCTCCGACCTTCGCACGGCTGTATCTTTCTTGTCCCTGCACTGAATGACTCGATTCTTGGGTTGAATTTGCACAGTTTTGATTTTAGAATAAAATGAGAGCATCATAACATGTACATGATATCAATGCGCCGGATAGCAACGGTCTAGAAAACGGGTCCCGACATGGGAGGCTGCCAACCGCTCTTGGTATTGCAACCAAGATAACATATCACCCTCGAACGAGGGATCCACACTTTAGGTTCGTTTGGTTTGCAACCTCACGAAGTCCGCATGTTGGTCTTTAGTGTCTACCTTTGGTTGGACACTCTGTGAGGAGTCTCAAAGGCAAGAACTGTAAATGGATGCATGCAAGGTACAGGCTTTTATACTTGNTGTCAATGCGCCGGATAGCAACGGTCTAGAAAACGGGTCCCGACATGGGAGGCCGCCAACCGCTCTTGGTATTGCAACCAAGATAACATATCACCCTCGAACGAGGGATCCACACTTTAGGTTCGTTTGGTTTGCAACCTCACGAAGTCCGCATGTTGGTCTTTAGTGTCTACCTTTGGTTGGACACTCTGTGAGGAGTCTCAAAGGCAAGAACTGTAAATGGATGCATGCAAGGTACAGGCTTTTATACTTGTAGAGCTTTGCTAAAGCTTCTGCTTGTAGTGGCTCCATTGGAGCCAACGTCAACCTACAGTCCTACTTGGCGCGTCCTTAGACCGCCAAGTGTCATCCTCAATGCAGGCTCTAGTAAGCTTCCTAGAAGCTTCCTGTCCCAGTTTTGGCAGCAAAGAAAATTGCGGCCGTCGCGGGGTTTGAACCCGCGACCTCTCGTTTAAGACTTCGGTGCCTAATCAACCAAGCCAAAAAGGTATGGTTCCTATGATGAGCCACAAGGGACATACCCATTATGGACAGTGCATTCCTGGCACATCTCAGAATAGACCAAGGGGACATACTCCATAGAGCAGTGTATGCCTTGTCTGTATGTGTAGCTAGCCAGCTAGGCAATAGACAAGGTGCATACTATTTCAACAAATCTCTCCCTTGCACCTCTTTCCATCTGTCGCTTACTAGGCTCCATCAATGCCTTCGGTCTCACCCTTCTTCCGCACTCCTCACGCCGAATCCATGAATGATTGCATAGTGCAAGTCGCTCTCCAGCGGCTTGGTCATGCAGTCAGCAAGCATGCTCTTTGTTTCGCAGTGCTGCAAGTCCACCATGTTCTTCATGACCAGGTCACGTGAGTAGTGGTAACGTATGTCGATGTGCTTCGTTTGTCGAGAGATAATCTCGTCTTCAGCCATCGAGATGGCGCTCATGTTGCCCACGTGTACAACTGTGGCATCCTTCTGTGGCACTGTCATTTCGCCAAGCAGGCTGCGTAGCCATTGAGTCTACTTGCACACCTCAGACAGAGCAACGTACTCTTCCTCAGCCGTGGACACGGAAACACAATCCTGCTTCTTGCTGGTCCATGAGATGGCAGCGCCATTCAAGATGCACACGTATCCAGAGGTGGATTTCCTGTCGTCGAGATTTCCTCCCGAGTTTGCGTCAGTGTAGCACTTCAGGCGAAGGGGATCCATTCCTTCTTGGCCTCCAAGGACGAGGCCCATGTGACGTGTCTTCTGCAGGTAGCGCAAGATGCGCTTGACTGCCTGCTAATGTTGTGGCCCAGGGTTGGCCACAAATCTGCTCACTTGTCCCACAGCATAGCAGATGTCCGGATGACTCCCTACCTTTGCGTACATGATGCTACCCACGGTGGACTGGTAGGGGATGTCTTGCATCTCCCTTTGTTCTGCTTTGTTGCTTGGCGACATGGAGGCCTTCAGCTTTGTATCGGT
Source organism: Penium margaritaceum (assembly GCA_023375785.1). NCBI lineage: Eukaryota > Viridiplantae > Streptophyta > Zygnematophyceae > Desmidiales > Peniaceae > Penium > Penium margaritaceum. Next base: position 37,171 of record SZWC01003813.1, read on the forward strand.
CATCATTGGGGTGCTGACAGGTTTGCAGTCTTCCATGTGATAGCGCTTCAGTACCTCACCAATGTATTTGGTTTGGTTGAGCTCGATGGTGTCTGCTACTCGGTTGCGGTGGATGGCAATCCCAAGGTAGTACTCGAGAGGATCCATGTCCATCATCTTGAACCTTTTGCTGAGGTCAGACTTCAGCTCATCTTGCAGCTCAACCGAAGACGAGCAGATGATCAGATCATCCATGTACAGCGCAACCGGCATCAGCCCTCTCCCATCATCACGTACGTACATGCTCGGGTCATTTTGGCAATGCGCAAAAGAGAGGCGGGTCATGAAAGCGTCCATCTCTTTGTACCACATCCTTGGGGCATGTTTCAGCCCGTAGAGCGCTTTCACCAACTTGCACACCTTGTCCTTGGGAGCTTCGACTCCTTTGGGCACCTCCATCAGCACTTGTCAAGCTTCCCATAAAGGAAAGCTGTCCTGGCGTCCATCTGGTGTAGCTCCAAGTTCTTTGCGGCAGCAAGGCTAAGGAGAGAGCGGATGGAGGCAAAGGTCACGACAGGCATGAACGTCTCATCGTACTCGGAGCCCGGGCGTTGAGAGAACCCCTTAGCCACTACCCTTGCCTTGAACTTGTCGATGTTGCCGTCTTGCTTCTTCTTCATTTGGAGGACCCACTTGGATCCCACCATGTGGGCCTTGTCGCGTCTATCCACTAGCACCCACGTGTCATTCTTGGCAATGGACGCGAGCTCGCTATCCACTTCCTCCTTCCACTTGGTCGCATCTGGGCCATTCATCGCCTCCGCAACTGTGGATGGCTCTCCCTGAGCCATGCACGACCAGCTAAGGCCGGTCCAATCATCCTCATACCGCAAAGGTGCTCTCTTTGGTTGCAAACTGCGTCGGGGTAGTGGTGCGGCTTCTTTCTTTGGTGCTGGTGCTTCCACAGGTGGTGGTTTGTCGTCGTCGTCGTCGTCGTCATCAGAAGAGTCGTCAGACTCCAAGTCAGAGTCGGAAGCCCCGGATGCCTCGGTATCCGCATCCATGGCAGATGTTGCGTCATCCTCCACAGTTGCTCTCCCATTCCCACCACCTGCTGGCAAAGTGAGCCAGTTGTCGGGTGCTTAGTCTCCGGACTCAAGCAACACTATCCACTCTCCCGCTTTGGGAGTGAGGGTCGGGTCCAGCAGCTCTCCCTTTCCAAGGGTGCGTTCGTCAAACATGACGTCGCGGCTCCTCACGCGCTTGCCTGCTGCCTGGTCCCAAAGCCGATAGGCTTTGTGTGATGTGTCGTACCCAACCATGATGCACTTCTTGGAGTGTGCGTCGAGCTTGCCTCCACCTTCTCCCGACTGGATCTTCACCCATGTAGTTGACCCGAACACCTTCAGATGAGATGCCTTGGGTTTCTTTCCCGACCATGCTTCGTGTGTGGTCTTCAGCTGCTTGTCCTGCTCCTTTCCACGCTTCCGCAAGGCGGTCGCTGGTGTGAGGTTCAAGAGGTAGCAAGCCGTTGTTGTTGCTTCAGCCCAAAAGCGAGGTGGGAGCTTGGCGTCAAAGAGCATGCTTCGCACCATGCCGAGTAGGGTCTGGTTCATCCTCTCGGCAATGCCGTTGCTTTGGGGATTGTAAGGGGTGGTTTGCTCGTGGCGGATGCCATGATGCTTGAGCCAAGGCTTGCATGCCTCGTACTCACCCCCGTTGTCACTTCGGAGCGNTCTTCAGCTGCTTGTCCTGCTCCTTTCCACGCTTCCGCAAGGCGGTCGCTGGTGTGAGGTTCAAGAGGTAGCAAGCCGTTGTTGTTGCTTCAGCCCAAAAGCGAGGTGGGAGCTTGGCGTCAAAGAGCATGCTTCGCACCATGCCGAGTAGGGTCTGGTTCATCCTCTCGGCAATGCCGTTGCTTTGGGGATTGTAAGGGGTGGTTTGCTCGTGGCGGATGCCATGATGCTTGAGCCAAGGCTTGCATGCCTTGTACTCACCCCCGTTGTTACTTCGGAGCGCCTTCACCTTCTTGGACGTTTGCCGCTCTACCATGGCGACAAACTCGAGGAGCTTCTCCTTGACCTCTCCCTTTGTTTTGAGGAAGTAGATCCACAACTTGCGGCTGTGGTCGTCAATGAAGGTCAGGAAGTACTTGCTTCCTCCGTTAGACGGTGTGCGGAAGGGTCCACAGACGACACTGTGTATGAGCTCCAAGACATGCTCTGCTTGTTAACCTCCTCTCCTAAACGGCTTCTTCTTTGCCTTTGCTTGGAGGCATGGTTCACACAATGCACACCCTCCGGCATGCTTCATGGTGCACCCTTCCATTCCGCGGACTACCTCTTGCTCCTGCATCTTCTGTAGCGTGCTGTTGACCACATGGCCAAATCGCCGCTGCCACAGCTCAGCGTCAGTGTCCTTGGTTGATGTGGCGGCCGCAACGGTCGCCGGTGGTGAATCCTTTGGCTCCGGTGCCACTACCTTGGTGGCACATGCGAGTCCCTCATCCGTCGCCTTGGTGACTTTGGTTTGAAGCACATGAAGGCCGTCGACTCTTGGAACTTGAAGTATGAGATTGTCTTTGGTGTACAAAATCTGGATGTCCTCGTTTTTTACGGCCACCGCTTCCTTGTTGGTGAACACCACTGTCATGTTGTTGTCGTTGATTTGTGAGATGGACAGCAAGTTGGCTGCAAAGGAGGGCATGTACACCACCTTTTGAAGGTTGACTGCCTTCTCCAAACCATTCACATTGAACGTGATCACCTTGTCCCCTTCACCCATGGCTTGGACAATGCCGCCGTTTACACACTTGATGCGTATGACAGATTCGGCCATGGAGACAAATCCACCCTTCTCTTTTGATGAGTGGTGGTTGGTGCCCGAGTCAAGGGCAAATGCCCCGGGCCTAAGGATCGCTGCGCCCTTCATGGGCGCCCCCCTAGCCATCATGTTGGTGAGCTCCTTCTTCTCATTTCCACCTTTGTTCCCGCCTTCTTTCTTGGGACTACGGCAGTCCCTAGCCAAGTGCCTAGCCTTGCCACATTTGTGACAGTTGCCGGGCTTCTTGGAACTCTTCTCGCCACCGTTGCCTTTCCCTCCACCGCCACCGCTTCCACTGTTGCCTTGACTGGAGTGAGAGCTTGAACTTTGTCCACCAAATCGAGAGGCATAGGCTGAGATGTTTGCCTCAGCGCCATTACGTCGCATGGACATGTTGCGGACGTGTTCGGTGACAGCCTCGTACGTCAGATCTGCCTCCTTCCAACTGCCAAAAACAGTGATCAAGGACCCCCAGCTTTCCAGCAGCGCCATTAGAAGGATCATGACACGCATGTTGGAGTCGAGATTCCATTCCATTTGCTGGACCTCCTGCAGCACGTTGTCAAACGACTGCAAAAATACAGGTATCGATTCTCCTTCGCTCACCCTCATCGACATCAACCGTTGGAAGATGAAGAGTCAGTTTGCTAGGGCATTCAATTGATGCACGCGTGGGAGTTTTGCGTAGGCCTCGACAGCCAACGTGCATCCTGTGATGTGGGAGTGTTGAGTCTCGTTGATGGACATCACAAGAATGGCGAGAGCCATGTTGTTCTTCATCGTCCATGCTGCAAGGTCAGCCACATGCGTCGTCACGGTCACATCGGCTGGTGCTGTCTCTGTCCCATTTAGGATTTCGAGGTAGCCACGCACGTTCATGAAAATATCAAACTGCCATTTCCACAAGGGAAAACCTGTCTTCGTGAATTTGGACATACCCGCCTCAAGGCGGGCTGGAGTCGGATCCGCCATTTCCTGCGGTTGCTCATCTTCTCTGCTTCGCTGCTACTCTGCTTTCTTGAGGCCGATAAGGTTGATGAGGCTGCTGACTGCGACCGTTGTCAAAAGGTGCAATTGATTCCGTTGCATACCCCTCCCACTGATGATTGCCTAAGGCGATGGTGCCGTCGTGAGAGAACGGACTCGGGTCGTACCACCTTCTAGAAAGGGGTAGAGCTTAATCCCATTGGGGCTCGAGGGTTGTGTCCAACATGGACAGAGCTGTTCCTCGTCCCCTAGTCCGCCACGTGTGCGCACCCTACCTGAAGAAGCCGATGGAGCCGATGGAGTAGATGGAGCCGTCCGATTGTCGTGTCCCTGTTGTACCTGTGCGCCCTGCAAGACCACGCGCTAGTCGGTCTTGGAAGCGTGCCTTAGAACCAGAAGTGTGGGCCCATAACCCTTTGTCAATGCGCCGGATAGCAACGGTCTAGAAAACGGGTCCCGACATGGGAGGCCGCCAACCGCTCTTGGTATTGCAACCAAGATAACATATCACCCTCGAACAAGGGATCCACATTTTAGGTTCGTTTGGTTTGCAACCTCACAAAATCTGCATGTTGGTCTTTAGTGTCTACCTTTGGTTGGACACTCTGTGAGGAGTCTCAAAGGCAAGAACTGTGAATGGATGCATGCAAGGTACAGACTTTTGTACTTGCAGAGCTTTGCTAAAGCTTCTGTTTGTAGTGGCTCCACTGGAGCCAACCTCAACCTACAGTCCTACTTGGCGCGTCCTTAGACCGCCAAGTGTCATCCTCAAGGCAGGCTCTAGTAGGCTTCCTAGAAGCTTCCTGTCCCAGTTTTGGCCACAAAGAAAATTGCAGCCGTCGCGGGGTTTGAAGCCGCAACCTCTTGTTTGAGACTTCAGTGCCTAATCAACCAAGCCGAAAAGGTATGGTTTCTATGATGAGCCACAGGGGACATACCCATTATGGGCAGTGCATTCCTGGCCCATCTCAGAACAGACCAAGGGGACATACTCCATAGAGCAGTGCATGCCTTGTCTGTATGTGTAGCTAGCCAGCTAGGCAGTGGAAAAGGTGCATACTATTTCAACACATGACATCATCATGATGACGTAATCACCACCTCGACCGGCGGCTCCCATAACAAGTGAGGTAAATAAAAGATTGATCTTCAGCTTTCTAAGCCGCAAAGGCCGGTTCAATAACTTGGTAGAAAAACAATGTCTGTTACCCGCCATGGTCTGCAAAATCACGTGGGTTCTAGCCATCATCCTAAGACATTACTCACAGTACTAGGTAAGCTAAAAAACCTAGAAAAACAGATCAAGGACAAGATCAAGAGGCTACAAGAATTTGAGCACCGCTCAAAAAGGTGAGGAGGAGGGTCAACTCTGATTAAGAGTTTAGACCCTCCTTCATGAATGGTCTTGTCTTTTTCTTGGACTTCTTGTCTTCCTTGGCCTCCTCTTGAGTCCTCTTGGTGTGTCTCGCACCTCTTGGCGACGTCTTCCTTGAGTCGGCAGCGTTGGGGAAGCCAAAATTGTTCAAGGTGCCGTCCTCCCTCTTTCAAGGTATTCTCAGGCCGTGAGAGTCCTTGACCTTGGGAAAAATGCTTTCTCAATTTCTGGATGGAGGGGAGAGCAAACCTTGAAAACGAAGGCAAATGGGTGGTTCTGGGGATGGGCACTCCCCACCCCGTCCAAGAAAATGCCATCCAGCCGCTTGGAATGGAGAAGAAGCTCAAAGAAGTTGGGAGGTTGAAGTAGAGATCCTGAAGAGCTTTCTGACACAATTTTTGATTCTTAAAACAGATTGTTATGGATGTTTCACCTCCCTTGGCGTTTCTGCTGTTGCAGCACCTGCTTGCAGCATTTTAGATCCTACGTAGCTGCTAGAACCATCACAGAGTTAGTCCCGAGGGTCGTTTGGATCTGATACCACTGTAATGAATGTGTCTCCAGCTCCTGTACTTATGCTGTCATTGGAGTTTGCAGAATTGCGTCCATAGCTTGCTTGAGGAGTTTTCCCATCAGCGTCACTCGTCATTGTGGTCATGAAGTAGAGATTGGTATAGTGGAGGACATGAAATGAATTAAAGGAGTAATCTTCCTTTCCATTAGCCTTGTAAGACGAGCACAAGGTGCAAGGCATGTGGAAACATGAGTGAGGGAATTAGAAAATCACCTTAACAACGTTCTGTGTGAGAGGGTACACTGTTAGAGACACAATGGAACAGACAGTGCTGAAAAAAGTTGAAAGATGAAAGAATGGATATCCTGTTCCCATCTGCCTAGCAAGTATGCGTGCATCTTCGTAAACACTTCCGTACGGCTTCAGAAAATGGCAACAAGTTACCCAAACCTAGTACCTACCATTCACCATACACTGCCTAAACACGAGTGGCGTCGGGTCTCGAGGTCATCAAGACTGAAACATTAACGCCATGAGCACACAATGGACACAAGAATGAGATGAGAAGAAGCCACAATGCTAGGAAAACAAAGAATACAATAACAGGGACAGAGTGGTAGAACACAAGCACAAGCACAAGTCAAACGTGGTCCACGTAGAGTGCCCACGTGAGGAAATTCACACCAACAACGCACAAAGTCTTCTTGTATTCCTACTATAGAGTGCTCACGTGAGGAAGTCAGGGTGATGTTCTGCATGAGACGTACTGAGGCATCAATGACAGTCAATGTTGATGTGCATTGTGGGAGTGTGATGCATGCCAACTTGTTCATCCGTGCGGTTCGTGCTCTTAAATTTGCAACTAAGCAAATTTAAGAGCATATGCAATGGATGGGCTGGTAAAGCTATTGCATAAGACGACACAACAAGATGGTTTTTGACATATCATTACCCAAGGCAATGTATTTGGTTGCAGTCAAGCTTTGCGCGCCATAACCTTGTTTTTTTCTCTTTTATGAAACCTTGGTGTTACCCATGTAAAACATGGATCCTAACAGGTTGCCTACATCACAGTTTTGGGCACAATCCCAGTTCTTTTACTTTCCCATCACAGGAGAGGGTTGCGCACAAAAGCAGAAGACCAAGAGGGGAGTGGGCAGGGTGTATCAGGTGACACGTAATGTGGCCTCAAGGTAGAGGTCAGATACCATGCGATGCAGTACAATGTGGTACAATGTACTGAAACCCGGTGCAATGTGATGAGAAGTGGTACAACGTGCTTGTGAATGTGAATCTGAATGTGAATGTGAATGTGAATGTGAATGTGATTGTGATTATGAATCTGCATGTGAATGTGCATGTAAATGAGATGCGATCCAATTTGATACAATGCAATGCGATGTGATGCAATGTGATGCAATTCAATGCGATGTGATGCGATACGTGGTTGTTTGTTTGAAGTGACGTGTTAGGATATGGTGTGGTGTTACGTGATGTGTTGTGATGTGATGCACTGTTTTGTGATGCGATGCCATGTGATATGATTGTGATTCGATAGTGACAGTGACAGTGACAGTGACAGTGACAGTGACAGTGACAGTGACAGTGACAGTGACAGTGACAGTGACAGTGACAGTGACAATGAAAGTGACAGTGACAATGACGGTGACAGTGACAGTGACAGTGACAGTGACAGTGACAGTGACAGTGGCAGTGGCAGTGGCAGTGGCAGTGGTAGTGGCAGTGGCAGTGGCAGTGGCAGTGGCAGTGACAGTGACAGTGACTGACAGTGACAGTGACAGTGACAGTGACAGTGACAGTGACAGTGACAGTGACAGTGACAATAACAATGACAGTGATAGTGAAAGTGGCATTGATAGTGACAGTGACTTTGACAGTGACAGTGACAGTGACAGTGATAGTGACAGTGACAGTGATAGTGACAGTGACAGTGACAGTGATAGTAACATTGACGGTGACCGCGGTACTGACAGCAGCAGCGACAGCAACATCAGTGTCGACATCCACATCGACATAGACATCGACATTGACATTGACATTGTAGTCAACATCGACATCGACATGGACATCAACATCGACATTGACATTGACATCGACATCGACATTGACATCGACGCCGACATTGACATCGAAATTGACATTGACATTGACATCAATGTCAAAAAAAACATCGAAAAAAAAGTAGATGACATGATACGATGTTATGTGATATTATGCGACATGATTAGACACAATGCAACCCGATGTGATGCGATCCAGTTCAATGCGATACAATGCGGTGTGATGCAATGGGATGCAATGTGATGTAATGCGATGCGATGCATGCTTGTTCGTTTGATGTGACGTGTTGTGATATTGTGTGGTGTTATGTGATGTGCTGTGATGTCATGTACTGTTATTTGATGCGATGCGATGTGATATGATTGTGATGCGACTGACAGTGACAGTGACAGTGACAGTGACAGTGACAGTGACAGTGACAGTGACAGTGACAGTGACAGTGACAGTGACAGTGACAGTGACAGTGACAGTGACAGTGACAGTGACAGTGACAGTAATAGTGACAGTGGCAGCAATAGTGTCAGTGACACTGACATCGATTGTGACATCGACAGTGACATTGACATTGAAATCAACATTGACATCGACTTTGACATCGACATCGACATCAACATCGACATCGACATCGACATCGACATCAACAACGTTTACATTGACAGTGACAGTGACAGTGACAGTGACAGTGACAGTGACAGTGACAGTGACAGTGACAGTGACAGTGATAGTGACAGTGACAGTGACAATGACAGTGACAGTGACAGTGACAGTGACTGTGACCACAGCGAAAACAATAACTTCAACGGTGACAATGACGGCAACGGCGACAACGATGGCAACGGCGATAGTAATGTGGTGCGATGTGACATGATTATGATATGGTGCAATGCAATGCGATGCAATGCGATGCAATTCCATGCACTACAGTACAAGTTAGTGCAATGCAATGGTGTGCAATGTGGTGGAATGTGGTACGTTGAGATACCATGCGATGCATTACAATGTGGTACAATGTACTGAAACCCGGTGCAATGTGGTGCGAAGTGGTACAACGTGCTTGTGAATGTGAATGTGAATGTGAATGTGAACGTGGTTCTGAATCTGCATGTGAATGTGAAAAAAAATGTGAAGATGAATGTGATTGTAATTGTGATTGCGATGATGACAACGACAGTAAATGTGGATGTGAATGTGAATGTGAATGTGAAGATGAATGTGATTGTGATTGTGATTGTCATTGTGACAGCAACAGTAAATGTGAATGCCAATGTGAATGTGAATATGAAGATGAATGTGATTTTAACTGTGATTGTGATTGTGACAGCGACAGTAAATTGAATGTGAGTGTGACTGTGAATGTGACTGTGATGCACTGTGACAATGACAGTGACAGCGACAGTGACAATGATAGTGATAGTGACAATGACAGTGGCAGTGACAGTGACCGTGACAGCGACAGTGACAACGACAGCAACACCGACAGCAACAACGACAACAACATTGGTGTCGACATCGACATCGACATCGACACTGACATCGACATTGTAGTCGACATTGACATCAACATCGGCATCACACTATTGAACCATGTGTACTTGCTACTAATATGCGATTGTACAGTATGTTGTGCAATGCTCACTGATACGCAAGCGTGCTGCAATGTGCAGATTCGCATATGTGCTGAAGATTAGAGTCCCCAGAAGACTTTGTCAACCACATTTGACAACACTATGATGTCCCCAGAAAAATCATCGAATGCAGATCGACAGTCGAAGGATTTTTGACAGCTTCAAGCAGATTACAGACTTGTGCATACCAAAGTCGAGCTTCTTCTCAAGCGTGCTTTTTGACTTGGATGGTTGGCCCCTGTGAACCACGCATATGAAAATCATACCATTGACAAATGAAGATGAAGTACCAAGCTTTGATGGTGTGCACAGCAGAAGCACTCATGTTGAACTCAGTCACAATGCAAAGCAATGCAGATATGCATTTTTGATGGACAGGTCTACTTCATAATCATTCCACAAGGTCTAGAAGACAAAGCATGATATTGAGCAGCAATCCATTTTGTTGGCGTGAAACAAACCAATACCTGCCGGAGTAGTAGCTCTCTGAAGGGAGCCCAGTGGGAGGTATTCTCAACCTGGAATTTTCTTAAAAAGAAAAGAAAAAAGGCAACTCAGATTGATCACACATACTTGTGTTAAGGGATGTCAGAGCCCAAATGACCTGGAGGAATTTCATGACATCAACCAGCTTCTCTAGCTGCACACATTCAACAATTTTTTGAATGCTTCATCGAATAGGCATCATGGGCATAGAAGCATGGCGGAGGATAAGTGAGAGGTATGTGAACCGCTCTCCCAGGGTGTGAACATACCCTATATCATGTAGAGAGGTCAATTCTTGATGATGTTCATGCTGCTCTCCATACTCAAGAGATGTGGGCAGGACCAAGATCCTTCAAATCGCATGCTGAATGGAAGAGAACCTTCACAATTTGAACAACCCGAGGACCTATAAAGGAAAACCTATGATCATCCATGCAGAAAAAGACAATGAAAGAATGTGCCAATTGATTGCAATGATATCCACTTTATTCAAGGATGGCAGGGGTATCAAGATTCAAGGAGCACAGGACTAGTTTAACCTATACATGGCCTTGAATTCATGCCAAACACAATTTGTGCACTGTCAAACCAACTAACAAAACAAAACAAATCTCCTTATCAAGTCGTCCGTGTCAGAAAACATTGTTCATGTCTCTCTTTTGCAACTCTTGGTAAGGTGGAGCCACCTGTCTCAGGAGCGCCTTGGAAGTGGTGAACTTCTCCACTCGGGTAAAAGAAGTATCCAGTTTCACGCTATGCACCTGATACAAAACCTTAGCCATAAGGCAAGCCTAAGGTATGCAACGGGGTCATTAAGTACTCTGTCTCGAAACAACATACTCATCGGTCAGCAGTGGCCTTGGTAATCGATGACAACTCCACCTCCTTGTAAACACCATGATATGTGATGAAATCGGACTACTCGCCCATTGCTTTGTCCCAATGACCGCATCAAACACAATATGTCCTGATAAGGTGGAAGTACATGAGGACCACACAAAATGAGTGCTGTTGCACAAGAGAGGCTGTACACATAAAGTAAAGAATGTACATCCAGAACAAGTCATGATTACTCAGCTGCAATGAGAGAACCGAAGTGCACTATTCAGATAGATCATAGTGCAGTCAGCACGAGTGTGTCAAGGCCTGTTTCTGGACCAGCCTGATTAGGATCTAGGTTGGCTGCCAAGAGAGAAGGAGTTGTGTGATGAGGAAGGACATAGAGATTGGCAGAGGAAGCAATGTGTGAGCACGACTGCAAGGGCCGAAGGCAACCAACAAGAGTCCAAGTGAAAGGAAGAATATAAAACAAGGGCAAGGGCTAAATATGATATGTATCCAAAGGAATCTACATTGATCCAAGATTTTGCTAGGGGGTGAAGCTCGCAATGATCTAGGCAATGATGCAGGTGAAGATACCATTTTACTTCTGGTATCTTCAAACATATTCATGGGTGACAGAGTAGGTGATAAAAGAGGTACTTATAAGGACGCAGACGCACAGAATGACGTATGTGATGACACAATAATCAAGGATGCACACGGATCCTAGCCTCCATGGAAACTACTCATGAATCCAAATCCAATTCCAGACTGACATTTCCGGATCCAGGATTGTGGATCCGGCTTGAATTTCCGGATCCTGACACAGACCTGAGGGTAAGGGGCGGGGGTAGGGGGTAGAGAAATCTGAATGAACGCCTAGCTCAAGTCATTCGTGGGGCACAATAATTTGCACATTCAGCTTTGAACAATTCAACATGCATGCTTTGATTTGGATCGGCAACCTTTTTGGTGGCACGTCAGCGTTGAAGACACATGCATTATGCGTATCAACCGTGTGAAACATGTAAAATTGCCAGCCTGGAGCCCCTTGTGCATCGTTCAGTGGCCTCATACCTTCCAAAATGTCGGTTGATCATCCACATGTTTTTTTAGAATATCATCAGCACCATCAACGGGTCTCTATGGACTGGGCATAGACATCCGTTGATGGATAATGTCACATCCCCTACGGCTGTCGATAGTCATCGCCAACGATGCAACCTGCGGCGTTTGTGCTGCCTCGCTGTTTCATAACACAAGACTTTCTCAATTCCCCTTGTTAACTGTCATCCAGCAGCCGTATTTGTTGTTACTAGCTGTTCTTCATGGCCGAAGACAACACCCACACTACTGATGAAGACGAAATTCTTGACAAGGATGACAAAAAGAGAAAGAAGAAGAAGATGGTGCCGTTGGTGACAAGTGCAAACATTAGGGAGACCACTCCCTCATCTGGGGGTCGTTAAATAATGGGTGTCAGACCAACTACGCGTGGCATGTTCTTACATTGCACAAAGAACCTGCCACACCAGTCACAGTGTCGGCCAAAAACGGCATCATTGGTGCTCAATTGAAGCAACCACACGTCATGCACCGAGACAAGTGGCGGCAGCCAAAAGTGCTTGTCGCTACGAACAAGCTTGGGAGGTGAGGAGCGTGATTGCGGATGCTCTTGGCAGTGAGTTTGCGGCTGCTGAAGACTCGCCAATCATGCACAGTGGCGGTGGTTGGCTACACCTTCGAAAAGAAAGATTTCATGCTGTAGAAGCACGCCGTGGACAGAAGGCTTTCATTTGGTTTTCCGTGGAGAGCTTCCAGCTTGCAAAGGCTCTCACACACGCCAACCCCGCAGCAGCCATTCCTGGATGCATGACCATCTCATGCAACATCTGCGTTGGTGCCAAGGCAATTCATGAGCGCTTTAAGAAGCAGCTGGCAGCAGTTACTTCAGCCATCTCCTTCATGAACGATGGCTAGAAAGCCTGCAACTACGAATGCAAGGAAGAACTTCTGGTGGAGCTCAGGGAGGGCATGAAGTTCAGCATCGCCAACTTGGACAAGTATGCCAAGCTGTGCACTGACCGCCATGTGTTGAAAAATGCCATCGATCCTATGTTCCACGTATGTTTCTACACCAACAAGGACGAGAAGAAGCCAAGAAAGTGCAAGATCCCGCTGTACCTACACAAGTACAAGACAAAGTACCCCACTTTCCAGCCGGCTGCACTGGAAAACCTCGCAGTTCCAGCCACAAGTACTCCCTTAAATTCCCTTTTCTCCCTCAGAAACCACATCATCACTAATTTCAGGCAGTCTCTAGTAGACCTCAAAGTGGAGAACCTCATGCTGCTGAAGTTATGGATCAATGATCCAACTCTGGTGAACTTTACTGTTTCACCGAGCGGAGTTGTAGCACCAGAGTTGGTGGCAGAGGAGGCATGGGTGAACACACGTTGTTGTGGTGATCTAGCTCTTGAGGAATAGCTGGACGAAGAGGGTGAAGAGGACGGTGCAGATGGGGGGGAAGGTGAAGGTGTAGGTGAAATTGGGGAGGGGGGGTACCTCAACATGCTGAAGCTTAGACTCAGCATTAGGTACAGGATGACATGTTCAAAGCAATTCATTGGCAAGTTAATGTTTCTGCTTCATTACCACCCATCGTTCCATGAAAATGTACATATGGAGTTGAAACATGTGGAAATGGGTGAAGCATGACCATTCATGATTGACTTGACTGTGTAACAAAGAAAAAATGAAATTCATGTTAAGTGATTCTTTCAAATACATGCTGAACAAACTCCACAGATCCGTATCCAAGATCCATGAAAATGCGGATCCGTTATCCTGGTTCTGGATCAAGGTGGAGGACCTGTACCACGGACCTGGATCCCCCTGAATCTCTGCGGATAGGAAAAGTGTGCAGCCTTGATGACAACAAGTGCAATAGTAGGCCACGATGAAAGCAGTAGAGCAGGTGATGAGGCACATGCTGGCACGGAAGTGACTGGGGATAGAAGAAAATGGGAGATGTACACAGAGAAGGGACACTGCCCAAATGCCATCCTGTCCATTAACATCCATCAACATGAGTGGAAAATGCAAAAGATGCAACTAGATGAACAATACCATGACTGGACCTGTTTGAAAAAAAGCGAGTGCATGATATCCAATGAAAGGGTCATGATAAGTGTTGTAGAAGTGTCAAGCCTTTGAATGCGGGTAGATACCAGTAAAGAAACAACTGCAACCACAACAGGAAAGATTTATGATACGTTGGTCCTCATGGAGCCAGGCACCTGCAATGCTCCCCTAGATGAAAGTGAGATGCAGGTCATTGTGACAACCATACCAGAGCTTGAAGGGTGTGAAATGGTGTGGAAGGAAACGATTATGGACCCGGTTCCATACCCAAGTCATCTATTCCATGGCCTCTTAATCAAGAGCTTCAGGGAGGCTAAGCTCAACAAGCAAGGTGCAAACCCCATCAGCAAAGGTACATCCTAGCATTCACAAACACCACTTTTTTGTGGTTGTGTAGAAATAATGAATGTAAGCGGATACCAAGGGATGTTAGGCAGTACATTTTTGGGCCAATGAACTCACTGCCATGATCGGAGCCAAAAATTTGTAGCTTTCTTGGAGAAGCAACACCTCAGGCAAGAAAAGGTTGCCATTAGAGCCAGCATAATGCATGATGTTAGCACCTTGAGCTGGCAACATATTGCATGAATTGGAACAAAAAAAAAAAGACACTGAGCTTCACTGACGGGTCCCAATGACACAAATGTGAGACACGAGCAGACGATGTCCACTTGTGAGGAAAGTATGTGCCTTCAGCAAGCTGCAAACTAAGAAGGAATCTATGCTACCAATTGTCAATCCATGCACCATCCATGAACGTACTATTCAACAATGCAATCCGAAGGAATCTATCCGACTAACAGTGGTCATCGCCAGATCCAATCACCAAACTAACATCACAGGAGCAACATGGAGGCCGAGGCTAATGTGGCCAAGTCCTCAAGTGAGGAACCACACTTGTTTCTACAGACGGGTGTGTGAGACACCATGATGTGGAAGATGAGGTGTCCAATTATTGGGGACAAGATCCCCATTGGAGATCTGGAGAAGACTGAGTATCCCACTGCCGTGAACCCGCAGTATCTGCTGGAGGAGAGGAAATAAATGCATGTGGAGATGATACGTGCAGCCACAATGGAGGTATTAAAGATGCCGAAGGTGGTCTGTAGAATTAAGGGGCATAGGAGGGAGGTGTCCATGCTGATCCGGGTGGTGGCATCATATGCAATGCTATGCTGTGGAAGAAGCAAAAACAGAGAAATATACTGTAAATTTGATGGGAGAACCTCATTATGATCTCTAAAGGTACGGGAAAGTGATATCCGTACCTTGGTCTCAATCCTGGCAGAAACAGGGTTCCCCAATGTACTGGACTAAATTCTTGAGTATGCATGTCTAACCAAAGGGGGGTAGACCGTGAATACAAACAAGATAGAGGAAGAAGAGTAGAGAAATCCTAAGATTGGTGTACCAAAGGCACTCAAGAAATCTCCATGTACCTGACTCATAATCCTTGAGGCAAAATACGGTCTCCCGAGGCACGAGGAAAAATCCCCAAGCACCTGGTCTCGACTAGAGTGGGTAGATAGAAATCTGTACAAAGGAGGAATGAGAGAAAATGATAGAGAAGGAAAAATGAGCCACATTTGATGGATAAACAAAGAAGTAAAATAAGAAGAAGAAACTAAATGAGAAGAAACAAGACCTGGCATGTGGAAGACCATACGGTTTCAAGTGCCAGGAATCCAGAATAGGCAAGCTTCTTTTTTTCTGGATCCTTCCGTCTGGATTGACACAGATACTGAAAAACTCAACGACCAGTTTCTTCCATGACTGGGGAGCCCCTACTCACAGGCCATGCCTGATTAGGAAAGGGAAGTTACAAGCCAGCTTCCCAAGGCCCACACTTCCTTAGCACCAAGACTCCCGAGCCCAAACACATGCTCATGCTAATCCTGATGCTATGTTCGTCGGTACGGTGCGCTGCTGTTGTGGCTGCCGCAAAGTACTAGTGCTGCTGTCTGCTCTCAATGCTGCTGCTCCCAAAAATTCCACAGTAAAATGTTGTTGCTGCCTACACTGTGCATTGCTCCTATTGCTTCAGTAACTGGTCACTGTTGCTGTGGCAATCTGCTGCTGCTACTGCCTGCAATGTGCACGGTTGTTGCTACTACACTGATCATCAGCCACTGCTACTACATGGAAACAAGCTATCTTTTGCATGCTACTACAATCTGGCACTGTGAGAAGCAAAGAGCAAATAGCAAGAATACAAGGAGTAGGAAACAAAAATGCTGATTTTTGCTTTGTGTATCATGATGCTGAATCCCTCTTTTTACTTGTTGCTGGTGCTGTGGTAGCTATGGCTGTGCGATGTTTCTCTGCTGAACACACCATAAGGTGCTGCCATGAATTGTTTTAATCAAATTTATGACAAAAAGTACCTCCAATGGTATTGCTACTGCGGTAGAGGCTGAGATTGCACTAGAAGATGCAGCAAAGGGAAAGGAACACAAGCACCAAGGAGTGCTCTTGTCGTTGCTGCTGCAGCCACTATGCAAGGTAACAACAGTAGGGAGTGGAGATGCTGCCAAGAGAGAGTATATGGCAGCACACCTAGAGTTACAGCTATGGCTATAAATGACATGGATGTGGTTTAGACACCACAAAATACTTAGATTTCCGTAAATTCTGCAACCCCTATTGCCGTTATGGCTGCGCGGAATATTGTAGCTTCTGTTTTGCATGCTAGACATTGTCGACAAGATGCTAGTTGCGATAAGGGAAGAATCCAGGAAAACGTTTTCAGCGTTCAACCTCCAGCTCTGCCAGAGGGCTGCGTGATGTGAGCTCTCATTTCAGGACCCCATGTTACCAGGTTTTGTACGCACGCCCCACCCACGCCCAGCCAAGTCCACACGTCTCTGCTGCTCTTATGTGCTCAACGGTGGGGTACAGAGGTGTAGTCTCTCTCTAATGCTCTAAGACCATGAAGGGATAAGAAAAAGTGAAAGGTTGCGCAGTGAGAGACGTAACACATCAGATGGTGCTGAAAAAGATGGAGAGACAGGTGTATCTTCTAATCATGAGGGTTATATAGAACAATGAACAAGTGTAATGAATGTTTCCGCCCTTGGCCTATCAAGCATGCGTGTACCTGTGCAAATGAATCTGCTGGACTTTGGGAAAAGGTTGAAAAGAAAGTACCAGCTCCAAAAAAACAACCGGCCGGATGTCCAGCAACAATACGGATTCATTGGGTCTCAATATGATAACCCAAAAGAAGCAATAGAATGAGAAACAAAAGCTCTAGTCAACTCAGCCAATGGACATCACATGTAATGCTACCAAGAACGTGGCTTCAGGAGATGACCACCGAGAAATTTCTTGTGTGCACATCAAAACCTCCAAGGTAAAGAGGGAACCATTGAATTAGCTGCCAACCACCATATACCACTTGGAAGTGAGTGGCAGCAAGTTCAAAGGTCACAGATATTGAAACAACAAGAACAGATAGCCAATCTTGAGAGTTCTAGAGCGGGAGAGGAGAGATTGCATTCGATTACCTGTAGAATACTGTGGAGTCATACTGATGCAATGTCATGGTTGGAAAACATAGGGATCATGATGTTTCCATTACTTATTCTGGGAGAATTTCATGGGTTGTGGTGGACCTGAAGAGAGAGAAACAGTTGTGAGAATCCTTGCTGAGTAGTGGAAGCCGAGGGAGGGGAGGAGAGGGACAGAGAACGATTGGGAGGGTCTTTTGGTCTTGGATGGTGAGAAAGTGTAAGAGCTGTAGTCACTGTGGGATGAAGGAGTCCACATGTAGGACTAAGATCCAGGAAAGGTGGGCGGATTCAAGAATTTTTCTGCATGTAATGCATTTAGTAGGTGAACACAAAGACAGAATCACAGGAAAGTCACATAGGGTCATTTCAAAAAGCAATGAGTGACTGTCCAGAGGGGATGATCCTTAAGGAAAATGAGCTATAACTTAAGATAGCGTGATCGTAAGTGACTTAATGGTACAAACATTCCTAAAAACAAGACAGGGAGGGAGGGGAGGGGAGTCCTTATGTAGATAGGTGACAAATAAAACAGAAGTGAAGTCCAACAGGGATGCATACACGGTACTTTAACACTAGCCAAGAAGGGTGAGAGAGGAAGGATCTACCTTTCTTAGGAAAGGACTAGGCAAACAGACTATTTTCCTGATTAGTTTCAGTGTGGCAGTGGAAACAATAGCAACTTGTGCAACTTGTGCTATATCAAACAGTGTAGGCCACACAAAACAAAGGTTGCCTTATGTCTGAGATGTGAATGTAGGTTTGAAAGAGAACATTACAAGGCTAGTGAGTAGCTGATCTAAGGTATTGTTAGAGGAAAGGCAGTTTTGGAGGATACGGTTTATGTTGTGGAGAGGAGTAGGAGTTGGAGGGAAAACAGAGAAATCAAAGCTGAATTTGGAGTGCAGATCTGCATTAGTCGGAAACGAGTCTGGATTTTCACATGGTCTTCGACCTAGATAGACACGGCCACTTGCCAGAGTTTTGTGACAGGTCCCCATGTATAATCTGCTGCTCCAGAGGGGTTGACCATGTGGCTGGGGAAATGAACTTCACCGGTAGGCTTAGAATGTAGAGATGTGGATACCTCGGGGATGTCAGTTCCTACAAGGATGTGGTGGGTCTTCATGAATTCTGTATGGACGATGCTATAATGGGTTGAAGCATGTAAAATTGGCATAGGAAGAAAGCCTTCTCATGTGGAATGTGGATCCAAGGAAATATGCATAATCTTTAAAGGATTTAGTTAGAGGAGGACTTGGCATGGCTTTTAAGGAATTCTACAACTTGTTAGAAGGTATAAATGCATGGCAAGGAGAGAAAAGGATAACTTTGACGCATATGTGGTAATTGAGGGTACATTCTGTGAGGAAATGGGTGATGCGGGATTTTGATCCATTTGATGAAGGATGGAAGACGTTTGAGAAAATTGAGAGCATGGAATCGGTTGTTGTGGTTGACTGGATGTGATTATCAAATGAGGAGGTGTAGCTTATCAATTCACAGTTTTACACTCCATAATCTGTGTACTAGGTATGTATCTTATAGTATCTTGCAAAAGTTTGCCTTATGATGACGTTATAGGTTTTCCACTTCAGAGAAGAGTGTTTTTTTCTTCAAATTGTATAATCATGAGTATGAGTTCCATACCTTGGATTTTAGTGTTCATTCAGATACACTGAAAACTGTATACGAATTCACATTCATGTAGAAAAAAAAAAGGAAAAAGGACTATGTTGAGTGACGTGTGTCTGTACCATTGTTATCATTCTATTGTCTCCAAGACCAGTGTAGGCTGGAAAAATCTTTCTAATCATAACCATTGGTAGATTACTATCTCCTCTTCTTCATTTAAATCACTGTCACCTAATCGGATCTCCTTCAAATACCTCAATTTGCAAAGATTCAGTTGATGTGTGCCACACTTTCGTGCCCCATGGGCCTAGATTGTGTTGGGTTGATGTAGCAGGCAGTGTATCACCTAGATGAACTCCACAAACAATGCGCAGATGAGGGTGAGAGGACCACTTTTGGTAGCTCTGGATGTAAGGGTCCTTCCAAAAGTAGAGAGTGCATCTGTTTAGATTATTGGCTTGTGTAACTGATAGATTTAGAGCATAATGCACTATTGTACTTGTATACATTTTCTGAGTGATAACGTGCACCCATCTATGATCCTGTATCGGGGGCTGACATAGATCTTTGGTTGTAACTTCAATGGGTACAAAATTCAACACTGGTTTTTTCTTTTCCGTTCCATGACTGAGATCAACAATTGTTCTGCAACTGTTGATTTTTTCCTTACAACTAATTACTGGTAAAGAGTCTGCCGCAGGATTGCACAGACATTCCAAGACTAGGAATCACCCATCCTTCAATCGGCTTGAAATGTATCGGGCTAATGAAACCGGCATTGTATCATGTGGATGGCCAACAAAATTCACAAGAGTACTTATTAATACCCTCCTTTGTTCTGTATTCAGCTTTATCTATTCCCGATGAATTACAGAACAGTTTTCATATCCCCCTAGCTACATCCCCCCATACATCTCACAGCTACACTTTGGTCTTTAGGGGGGTGATTGGTGGGAACTCTGGATACAAGAACCCTTCATAAAGTGGAGAGTGTATTCGTAATGTGTATTGGATAATGTACCTGATAGAATCAAAAGAAGATACATTACCATAATCATGTGTAATTGATGTGTGGAAACTTGAAATCATTGCTGATATTGTGACTTGGGCTATCGTGATGTTTGTTCTACAAAGACATCAGGAACATTGACGTTGATTTCTCTGACAAGAGACCTTCCTCTTGACAGTGCAATGATGCACATTATAATTCTGCACATAATGAATTTTGACCCGCTATCACAAGCACAGGTTAACGCCAAACACATTCCTCCAGATTGTATGCATCTGGATACACCCCTCCAATGTAGTCCCTGAGTGGATCAGGTGGGTGAAGCAGGGAGTGTGTATGTGGATGATAGATTGAAGTGCAGCTAGTATTCTGTAGCAAATGCACCAATTCTAGGAATAAAAGTGGTTCTCAGATTCTGTTCCAGAGTTTTGGGGAATTGAGGTTAATGTCTGGAGGAGTCCATTCCAAAAAGCTGCCTATGGGCCGGATTCTAGTTCAACTCCAGGCCCAAGAAAACCTGTCGGCCAGGATTGAGGCAAGAGGAGTGTCGCAATCTAAAGTCCATTGGGTCGCTCCTCGTCCACCCCAAGAACACCACTAGGTCCTGTTTCCATGTAGCTATGCTACATAGAATGATTAGGCATAGGATGCATGTTTACAGAAAGTTCATATGATGACCTGGCCCGTTCTTGGCACGGTCCGTCTCAGCAAAAATGGCTGAGGTGACCCTTCGAGTGCTCTCCTTTTGCAATTTTCTCCGTAGGCTCTAAGTTTTCAGGCTATGTTTCATCAGAAGACAGCCTAGTGCTGTTACACTGGCATCACAGCCAACACTTATACTTTTAGTGTGTTAAGACAGTACCTTCCTGTTTGTTTGCCATGATGGTGCATGTCTTCCATCAATGACCACTTTAAAATGATACACCCTCCTTTCTTTCACGTCTCAACTCAGTGCCATCTGACTGGTGGAGTTTCACCCAAGAGCAGTTAAGAAAGCTCAAACGAGGTGGCACATTGTCCATGAGAAGGTCACAGGCTCGATCCTAATGTTTTTCCATACAGCTCTCTCCCTCCCCTCCCCCCCCTCTCTCTCTCTCCCTCTCTCCCTCCCTCTCTCTCTCTCTCTCTCTCTCTCTCTCTATCCCTCTCTCTCTCTCACTCTCTCTCTCTCTCTCTCTCTCTCTCTCTCTCTCTCTCTCTCTCTCTCTCTCTCTCTCTCTCTCTCTCTCTCTCTCTCTCTCTCTCTCTCTCTCTCTCTCTCTCTCTATCTCTCTCTCTCTTCCCCCCACCCTCCCCTCTCAGGCACATGAGGCTCATCCACTGAAACCAAGACAACTTTCTCCATGAACCTGACTGCTAACCCGACTGTTTTCCACATCCATTAGTGAGAGACAGCTTTTTGAAATAAATTATTTCAAGAAAAAGGGATGATCTCTTGAGTTCCAGTTTGTTGGAGGTTGCATACACCAAGATTTAACATTATCTTTTATTGAGAGGAACTCTTAACTGTATTCTCATACAATGCACTGAAACGTCTACTTCAACCCGGTGACTTGTCTATGGCATGGAACAATGAAAAATGTAGTGGCTGTACTTATAGAACAAATTTTCCCAGTATGATTCCAATGTTTTGAGTTCTGGGATCAAACTTAACTTGAGTACCAGTTGAGCCAATGGCCATGGTTGTAAACCATGCCGGTGACACAACTGTCAGATACAGTTTAAATGTGGATGCCTATTGTACTATCCAAGCATTGATTTCACACTTCAGCTTTTTTCTGATCCCACAGAGAATTGGGTAATCCTCTGTCAAAGCATTCAACTATTAGATTATACGTACACAGATAGTGAGTAAAAAGATGATGGTAATCCCAAATGCATCGCTGATGCCGGTACTGGATGTAGCGTTAATGCGGGTGCACATGCACCACGTACATGAGTGTAAAATTCATCATTGTTGTAGGTTTCAATTGAACTATCAAGTGGATTACCAAATGCACCAATGAGGTGGGTGCCTAACGCACCATAGAAAGCAGTGGCAGATGTCACCGTGATGAAATGTGATGAGTGCCGAACACATCCCATTTAGGTCACAATCTTGCTCAATGTTGACATGAATCACATACAGCAGGTTATACTTCCCTGACACATGCAATCTAATTATTCAGTCTGTTCCTTTATTATTATTCAGTCTGTTCCTTTCTTATTATTCAGTCTGTTCCTACATGCAAGTGATGAGAGCACATTGTTCAATGTTGGAAGGCATCCTGAACAAGGCTGCACACAGAATCCATGAATCCGCGGATCTGACTCGAGGATCCCAGATTTCGGATCGGTCCGCGGATCCGGATCCAACCTTGGATCCGATCCGTGGATCCACGGATCTGTGACCCTCCCCCGGGGGGGGGGGGGGGGGGGGGGTAGGGAATCCCACGAGGTCCAGTTCATTTCACGAAGACAACCAGATAGTCACTCCGCGACATGCTAACAGTTGGAGATGAGGTATTTCCACCTCATAACAGTTGGCACCGCACCACTGGCCTATCCAAAGTATTTGATGACATGTTATCCACGACCTCACCAACGTGAATCTGCATCACCACTTGGCCGATTAAACATACCTCATGCATGTCATGCGTGGTGGACACTCCACCAGAGGACATTCCAGCGCATCTACAATTGACGACGTGTCAACCTCGAAAGATACATCCGTCCTGTGTAGCTGTTTTTGAGTCCATGCCGCGGGTATCCCGCGTCACGGACTCAACCATACTCAATACCGCAAACCCGCGGCAGTTTTGCGGTATGCAATATGGCTTAACTTTGGCATTATGTAACTGTTTGTTTGCTGAACAGCGAGTTGATTTGTTTTCTAACTCGACATTTTTTTGGCCATTGATAAACTTTTATGTGCAATCTCTGTTTTTGGAGGTGTCCCGATGCTAGCAGTGCAGCCACACAGCAAGCGTCGCTTAGTGTGGATTGGTCATGCTTGCCGAGCGAGACCACTCTACACTCTATGCTCTGCTAAGCGTCATTACGCATGCCTTTGGCGCTCTCGTGCCTTAGACGCACGCGTGCCTTAGGCACTCACGTGCCTTAGGCGCACGCGTGCCTTAGGCGCACGTGTGTCTTAGTGTCGGGCACATTCTGTGCCCCGCGCACCGGACGCCATGGCTGCCGAGGCCTGTTCAGCCGCGCCTGTCGACCACCGTGCTGCAGAAGACAACAATGACGATGGTGACAGCGAAGAGGAACATGAAGTCAAGGCTGGCGAGAAGCGCAAATGTGCTGGTGATACCTCGGTCATCTCAACCGAGTTCACCAAGCTCGCCGACTCTCGTCCTGATGACCTGCAAGCCAAGTGCAACTTTTGCCCAAAAACCTTCTCATGCAAGCAGGGGTGCATGTTGAACATATGGAAGCTGTTGAAGATTTTCCCGTGTGCATGCCCAAGTACAACGCCGGGAGGCGCCAGAGAGCTGCCACAGAGAGGAAAATCCACGCAGTTGGATCTAGCAACTCGAGGATTGCTCAGGTACAAAAATGGAGGATTGCCTCTGAAAGTTGACAAGTTGCTGAATCCGGTGGAATTTTTTTCACTGGAATCGAACAAGTAATGAGGGATATGGGCTTCCAAAGTTGGGGTGTGCGCAACAGCTCTGGGAGCTGGCCGCGGTTCGACTGCCGGTGAATAATTGACCAGAGCGAGAAACAACATTCCACATGGGGATTTTGCTCCGGAAGGCCGCCGAGGCGTCCAGTGGATGATTCACCGGATTTCAGTAGTGCACTTTGTTGCTGAGGGACAGCCAAAATCCTGGCTCGGAGTCCAAAACTAAGTAGTACAGTTTGTTACTTGGGGACTTCCAGCAAAATTCTGACAGGAGGTCTGCGAACAGGTTTCGAACCAGATCAATCCCCATCACCAAACTTGATGATTAACTCATTGAAACAGACACCAAAGGCGTGATGGGCACCGCCACTACGTTTAGGGACATCTGCACCTCCGGAATGGCGTTTTGATGGGTCCTTCATGTGTGAGGGCGCCTCGGCGGGGGACGTGGTGCGTGCTGCAGACTGAGTGGCTGGTTTGGGGTGTTGCACTTTGGCTGACGTAGCAGGAGCTGCTGTGATTTAAATCGTGCATGGTTTGGTACATTGGAGAGCTCATGACTAGCTTTACAAATGTTTACATCATGTCTATGGTGAAAAACTAATGCATGATTTCGTAATTACCTACGTAAAAGTGACTGTCTCACAACTCCCTTCTAGTCTCAGAAACATAGCGTGAGGTGACCAGAAAGCTCACGCTTAGACTCAGAACCTGAACCCAAAATAGAGAGCCGTGAACACCATGTAAAGACCCGGTCGGGGCACGTCAGAACTGCCTCCAACCCGGGGGCTGTTTTCTGACAACAGGTTATGGGCCCACCACCTTGACGGGCGTGTAATTGCTCACGGCTTTCGCGGCAGATGGGATCGTCGTCGGGGACAATATCGCCGTCGAGCTCTGAGATCTCGGAGTTGAAGATTGCGCAAAAGGAGACGCAGCCTATCCAGAAGTGTGTAGGTGGCCCTGGCTAGGGGATATGGAGGTGGCACTTCAAGCTGCACCTCGCGCAGAAGGGGCTACTGGAGGTCATGAAGGGAACGGAAGTCCTCAACAAAGCAACGGCAATGGAAGTGTAGAAGGAGGCCTTTACAAAGAAGAACATGGAGGTGCTCATGCTACTGGTACCCGATGCGACTTAGGTACAGTGCGGCTACTTCTAGGGCTACAAGCTGGCAGCCGAGGCTTGGCAAAAACTTTGCGCCATCCATCAATCCAAGTCTTTGGTGAGCACAATGTTTGCAATGAAGCGATCCCTGAAAGTGAGAATCAAGGAGGGAGATGATGTCATGTCCGCCATGCAGTAGATCGAGTCGCTCGCCTCACAGTGCAACGACGTGGAATGGAAGATCAACACACAACTGCAAGCAATGGCCCTCCTCATGGCCCTTCCTGACAGTTGGAGCCCTCTCATCACCGTCTTGGGCAGAGGACAAGATCACCTATGGCGCAATCGTAGAGTACATTTGCAACGAGGTACAGCAACAGGCATTGCGGGGAGTCCTTGTCTTCCTTATCGACCCTCGTCACTAAAACACGTGGTGGCGGAAGCAGGGCCAAAGGAGGTGGCGGACATGGCGGCGGCAGGAAGGGCGCCAAGAAGGGTGTATGTCGTAAGTGCGGGAAGGAGGGCCATTGGGCCCGTGAGTGTATGATGGAGGTAAAGGCCGGCGGCAAGGACGCCAAAGGCAAGAAGGCACACCTCAAAAAAACTCAAAATCATAACCTCAACAAGGCCAACCAGCGATGCCTTGACTCCGGAGCGGAGGCGCAGACCTTGGTCGGGAAGGTCAGGCTCATCAACTACACCAAGTCCAGCAAATACATGGTGGTCGCGAACGACAAGGTCAAGCCGGCGGCTGGCCAAGGAGACGTGGACGTGCAGGTGGTGGTTGGTGGCAAGCATGTGCAGCGCGTCATCAAGGACATGCAGAACGTACCTGGCTTGGCTGATATTCTATGTGTGAGCCGCCTTTCAGACAAGGGGTACGAGGTGCTCTTCAGGAGAAGGGGACAGTCATGCAAAAGGACGGTGGCGGCAAGCTTGTGCTGGAGGCTAAGTGCAAGGGAGGCCTCTACATCCTGGAGACCAAGGTGATCCCTGCGGCGACAAATCTAGCAGACTTGTAGGAACGCACCGTCAACCTGATCAAAGGAGGGGCAGCTGATCTGGAGCTATGGCACCGATGACTGGGGCACTCCTCACTAGCAGTCGTGAAAGAGATGGCAAAGCATGAGCTGGTACGCAGCCTCACCATCGACGGTGCAAAAGAGGCGACGGATGAAGCAAAGCACAAAAAGTGCGAGCCTTGTACTTTGGGCAAGGCGAGGCGCAAACCATTCAACAAGAACTTGAATCGAACCTCGGACCTGCTCGATGTCGTGTACTATGACGTGTGCGGACCATTCAAGACGGCGTCAAAGAGTGGCACGCATTACTTCATCACCTTCATAGTTGACTACAGCAGAAAACTCTACGTGTACTTCATTAAGCGGAAAGGCGAGGACCTAGAACGGCTGAAGGATTATGTCACTATGGTGGAGAGCTAGACTGACCGGAAAGTCTCAATGCTACGCAACAACAGCGACGGTGAGAACGTGGGCTGTAGCAAGTGGATGAAGCAACAGGGCATGAAATGGGAACAAAAAACTCCGTATTCACCCCAGTCAAATGGCATGGCGGAGCGGACAAACCCGATGCTATTGAACTTGGTACGGAATATGTTGGTGGATGCAAATTTTCCATGAAGCTTCTAGATGGAAGCTGTGCGTACGGCGTGCTACACCATCCACCTCACTCCTATAGCGGTGCTCAAGGGGAAGAGCGGCTAGAATGCCGTAGGAGGTTTGGAGCAGGCGCAAGCCAACTGTGGCACACCTGAAAGTGTGCGTGTGTAAGGCGCACGTTATGGTGAAGGCTGCATAGAGGGGCGATAGCAAGCTGGAGCCGCGGACAAAGTCATATCTCTTCCTTGGCAATGAGAACGCGCATAAGGAGTATAAGGTCTACGACATGCGCAAGGAAGAGGTAATCCACAGCCAAGACATCGAGTTCAACGAGCAGCAGAGGTACATCAATAGCAACGACATGGGCGTGGTGGACTCTCCAAAGACGGGGGAGTTGTGACAGCTCCTTGACTACGAGAAGGAGCCGGTGGACGCCAAAGTTGAGGGTGTGATATCAGAGCGCGATGGTGCATCAGCGGTGGCAGCTAACGCGGAGGACTTCAATGACGATCAAGCTGATGAGGAGACCCCTGGAAAGGATCCTGCTAATGAGGCACCAAAGGTTCCAAGGTGTGCATTCCCTGCGGAGTGTACATCGAGCGTTGGTGGAAAATCCACTGGACGCACCGGCCGCTCGGGCAATTTTTCGCTGGAGCGGGAGAGATCCTCGGGGAGCCGTCCGGTCGATGATTCATCGGAGCATGCAAAGTCAAAGGGACTGCAGCATAGCAACGATACGCCACCAAAACTGCCGCATTTTAGCGGGAGGTAGTGAAAAGTGGGAAAACGCTTTGACGCAAGCACTGGTCGATGGATTGGCATGACGCGGTGCATGCTCGCTGTATCAAAAAAGTCGACTACCATGCAAGAGGTGCTTGCACGGCCGGAAGGGGATCAATGGGACGCAACCATAAATTTGGAGCTGGTTTCCATCACTAAAAACAACACATGGGACCTGGTTGATAGGCCGAAAGATGCCAAGGTCATCGGCTCAAATTGGGTCTTTAAGACCAAGTTCACAAAAGAAGATGTGGTTGAAAAATACAAGGTGTGGTTGGCGGGAAAGGGATACGTGCAGCGGAAAGGTGAGCACTACAATGAGACATTTGCTCTTGTTGCCAAGTTCACAAGCATCCGGGCGATCCTTGTGATGGCGGCCGCAAAGGACATGGAGCTCCACCAAATGGACGTAAAGATGCCCTTCCTTAATGGCATTATAGACAAAGAGATCTACATGGAGGTTTCAGAGGGGGTGGAAGCAACTGAGGGTAAGGTGTGTAAGCTGTGGAAGTCCTTGTACATGCTAAAACAATCTCTCAAATGCTGGTACTAACTGATAGATAGCTTCATGGCACAACTCGGCTTCAAGCACAGTGAGTCGGATCATAGCGTGTACGTACGAGGCATCAAACAGCTCTATCAGATCATTGCACTCTACATGGACGACCTGATTTTGTGTTCGACAAATCCGCCGAGCCTATATCGGCTGAGGAGCAGATTCTAGATGTCGGACATGGGGGAGCTGGAGTACTACCTTTGGGTGAGCATTACGCTGAAGCGGAGGGCACACACGCTTGAGCTGGGATAGGCCAAATACGTGGCCAAGGTGCTAAAGCGGTACGACATGGAGGACTGCAAACTAGTTGGCAGTCCGGTCTCCACAACTTGTAAACTGAGTACGGCAATGGTGCAACAGACAAAAGAATAGCGGGAGGATATGGAAGGGTTGCCCTATCGATCGGCGGTTGGCAACCTCATGTATGCCATGGTAACGACTCGACCAGAGTTTACCTAGGCGATGGGGCAAGTGAGCAGGTACATGGCCGATCCAGGGACACTACACTCGCATGCGGTCAAGCGCATCCTCCGCTACCTGCAGGCGATGCGGCACGCGCGCTTG
Source organism: Penium margaritaceum (assembly GCA_023375785.1). Taxonomy (NCBI): domain Eukaryota; kingdom Viridiplantae; phylum Streptophyta; class Zygnematophyceae; order Desmidiales; family Peniaceae; genus Penium; species Penium margaritaceum. Next base: position 65,401 of record SZWC01003813.1, read on the forward strand.
AGGTTCAACGGCAAGGGGCGGGCGGGCCCCTTGCATCTGGTCTGCTATACGGATGTGGACTACGCTGGCAATGTGGACAAGCGGAAGTCCACATCCAGCTACATGTTCTTCCTCACTGGTGCAGTGGTCTTGTTGTGTAGTAGGAATCAGGGCTACGTCGCCACCTCCACAGTGGAAGTAGAGTACATCGCACTGGCCAAGGCGGTCAAGGAGGCGGTGTGGCTCCGTAGATTGTTGGGGGAGCTGGGAGTGCCGCAGCAGGAGCCTACGGTGGTGCAAGAGGACAACACCGTCTCTATCTCGCTGACCAACAACCGGACGCAACACAGGAGGGCGGAGCACATCGACGTGCACTATCACTACGCATGGGACATGGTTGAAAAGGGGTAAGTGGTGCTGCAGCACTGCAGCACGCACAACATGCTTGCAGATTGCTTGACCAAAGCGCAACTCGTGGACCGGCATGCAATGAGCGTGGCCGGGCTTGGGATGACCAGCTATGATGGGCTGGAGGGCGCAGTGGAAGATGAGTGAGAACAAGCAGAAGGAGCGGGAATGGCAGGTGCAAGGGGGAGATTGTTGAAGATTTTCCCCTCTTCATGCCCAAGTGCGGCACCGGGAGGCGCCGGAGAACCGCCAGAGAGGAAAATCCTCACAGTTGGATCTGGCGACTTGAGGATTGCTCATATCCAAAATGGAGGAATGTTCCTAAAAGTGGACAAGTTGCTAAATCCGGTGGAAGTTGTTTCACCGGAATCGGACAAGTAACGAGGGAGATATGGGCTTCCAAAGTTAGGGTATGCGCAGCAGCTCTGGGAGCTGGCCGCAGTTTGACTGCCGGTGAAGAATTGACCGGAACGAGTAACAAAACTCCATATGGGGATTTTGCTCCGGAAGGCTGCCGAGGCGTCCGGTGGATGATTCGCCAAATTTCACAAGTGCAGTTTGTAACTGAGGGACTTAGCCAAAAACTTGGCTCGGAGTCCGGAACTCAGTTGTATAGTTTGTTACTCGGGGACTTTGCAAAACTCTGACTGCAGGTCCGCGAACAGGTTTTGAACCACTCAATCCCCATCATCAAACTCGATGATCAAATCATTGAAACAGACCCCAAAGGCGTGAGGGGCACTGCCATTACGTGTAGGGACATCTTCGCCTCTAGAATGGCATTTTGATGGGTCCTTGATGTGTGAGGGCGCCTTGGCGGGAAACGTGGTGCGTGCTGCAGACTTAGCGGCTGGTTTGGGGTGCTGCGCTTTGGATAACATGGCGGAAGCTATGGTGATTTGAATCGGACACGGTTTGGTGCATTGGAGAGCTCATGACTAGCCCTACAAATGTTTGGACGATGTCCATGGTCAAAAACTAATGAAAAATTACATTATTCCCTTCGCAAAAGGAACTATGTCACAACTCCTTTCCACTCCCAGAAACATAGCGTGAGCCGACCAGAATGCTCACGCTTAGACTCAGAACCCGCACCCAAAAGACAGAGCCATGAACACCATGTAAAGGCCCGGTCGAGGCATATCGGAACTGCCTCCTACCCGGGGGCAAATTTCTGACAGAAGCATCCCAGCATCAAGCATAACAAGGTCTTGAAACGCCTCAAGAAGATGCAGGCGATGCAAGAGCTAAAGAAAGCAAGCCTGGGAGCAGTGAACGTGACTGAGATCGTGGTGGAGGTGAACCGCAAGGACACAATCATCGCAGGCGGAGTGGCCGCGGTCGGTGCTACGTTTGACAAGAGATACTTTAGACGTGTATTTGGAAGCACGTCATCGACAAGAATGTGACTTTCCTCGCCATTGAGTCGACGTAGCTGCAGCAGGCTTTCTGGCACGCCAATCCAGCTGCAAATTTTCCGGGCCGCATGACGATTTTGCGGAAGATCGTGATCGCTGCTGCAGCGTTCTGTGCACGCATCAAGAAGATGTTCACAGAGGTAACTTCTGCAATCAGTTTTCCCACTGACAGGTGGAAAGGGGAGAACAGGATGAAGTACTTGGAGGTTACGGCACATTGGATGGAAAACTGGTCCATCAAGAACATTGCCCTGTCCTTTCCTACTATGCCCGACAGTCCCACTGCAGTGAACCTGTTTGAGGTGTTCTCAGCTACTCTCAAGGCTTGGGGTCTGTGGGACAAAGTGTTCTACTTGACTGTTGACAACGAAAGCACAAATGACAGCATGATTGACAACCATGTGATTCTGTGACTGTTCCATGGAGAAGTCTGGGTACATCCGGTGACTTGGTCACATCATGAACTTGGCTGTGCATAATCTTCCCAGGATTGCCACTGTGAACGTCATCGTTGGAAAAGCACGTGCCATTGCTGTGTTTGCCACACACTCCACCCTGCGCGAGCACAGCCTCATGAATGCTGTAAATGCTTCTAACATCTCATTCGAGACGCTGCCCTTGGACACTGAGACCCGCTGGAACAAAACTCTGGACATGATGGCTAGAGTGCTGCACCTCAAGAGCGTGCTCCCCACCTGGCTTGATGATTATGGCATGGATGGAGAGGTGTTGAAGCCGACCAGTGAGGAGTGGAACCTCATTGCCCTCATGATGCTCATCCTGAAGCCGTTCAAGGCTTACACCGATGACATCACTGGCAGCAAGCATCCAACCCTCAATCTCGTCATCCCTTTTTTTGAAATCATGCTGGATAAGCTGGGTGGTAGGTGAAAGGTCTGGCTGTAAAAGAGAAGTAAAAGCGGCAGGGTGTTGTAGGGCGGCTGAACACCAAGGAACAACTACTGGTTGACATCCTTCAGGGCCTGGTCAAAGCTGAAGCCAAGCTGAAGAAGTACGCCTGACTGCTGTCTGAGCGCCACGGGCTCGATACCGCTCTGGACCCGCGCATTCGCTTGCGCTACCACAAACAGGTCCACCGTCTGATGGGTATCAACAGTGCAGCAAATCTGCAACTCAAGGTGGTGCAGTTACTCCGGCCATATGCAGAGAGGGTTGAGGCACAGAGGGCATCGGCAGGGGCGTCAGAGACTAGAACACAGGGCCCTCAGCCCGCGCAGCAGGGGGAAGGAGGTACAGCATCAGAAAATTCTTCCTCCAACGTCACTGCAGTGTCGCAGGCAGCTGGCAGCCAACAGCTCCGTCCATAACCTGAGCGGCAGCGCAAAGAGGTAGATGCGCTTTTGGAAGTAGCACCGGCCAATCACACGGCAGACATGTTTGAAGTCCCAGAAGCTCCTGCAGCAGCTGTACAGCCGCCCTCTTCCTTGGAGGAGGAGGTAGAGCAGTGGAGAAAAATTCCGAAGAAGGGTCCAAAGTGCCACGTTCTGAAGCACTTCAGGAAGCTCGGGAGAAAGTTCCCAACATTGCAAGTTGCTGCGGCTGACTTGTATGCTGTGCCTGCTACGTCCACCCCTTCCGAGCGCCTCTTTTCTTTTCGCAGGCACTTCATAATGGACTTCAGGCATTCCCTTGCTCACTCAACCATGGAGAACTTGCTGACGATGAATTTGTGGATCAACGGGTCCTCCCTCCTGGACTTCCCTGTCAGCCGACATGGGACGGTGGCAAAAGAATTTGCCAACAAGGAGGACCACATCAACAAGTTGAGGCGCAAAGCAAAGGAAGTCAACTTGGTGGGAGTAGCAGCTGAGGAGTTAGAGGGGCTTAGCATTTTGGTGAATGTTGAGGATGAGGAGGAGGAGGCAGAGGGAGAAGGAGGAGGTGATGAATATGGTGGTGATGATGTTATGGAGATGAATTGACATGAATTTCATTCCAACCATTGCTTCTCCATGTTTCAGTTACTCCATGTTTCAGCTTCTCCGTGTTTCAATTTAACATATGCGTATGCAAAGCCATTGCAACATGAGGTGTCTGTGACTTGGGTACACTGCAAGTGTAGTTAAAGTACCATGTGAACATGGCAATGTGTAGTAAAAGACACCATCATTCAGAATAGTCACACAACATTATACTTGACAGTAAACAAGTCCAACGGCGTAACTTGCAGCACATGAGTGGGATGATGACATTGTCATGAATTTGGACTGAATAGATATGACATGGTTCAGTGAGACTGGGCCATACCAATGCATGTGCCAAAAAACGGCTTGAGCACCTCTTTTTTTGGGGATAAGGGATAAGTGTAAAAGCAACTGAAATGAACTTATTAACTTTGAGAACCATTCATTTCTCAAATGTGAAAACTAATGTTTGACATACAGGGATTCGCGGATCAAAATGGATCCGCGGATCCGGATCCAGACCTGGATCCGACTCCGCGGTTCTGGATCCACTCTAGGAGCTGTGGATCTGATCCAGTGTGCACTTTTAATCCTGAATGGCCAATTCTATGATGGTCATGGAGTCAAACTCATTTTTATGGGTATTGAAATTCATGTTTAAGTACGATACACATCAATGTGATGAATGTAGATCCATGGCTAAGTGGCATGGCACACAAAGAATTTTATGGATGCCAAATGTAACCATTGTGTGAAAAGAGCTGGCTCCACTGGTTACCTACAGAATGTCACCACATGGTACTCCTGCCAAGTTTAGTGTGGACTGAAGACATTCAAAAGAGGTCTTGAGACATTATTTGAATCTGTGAACATGATGTGGGAGGGGGTTAGACACTTTCCGCATTTGCGCCTAGTATGTGTTGGTGAAGAGAAGGTGGTTATGAACCAGGATCTGTTAACTTTTTCATTTCTTCTATTTGTTATTAATTTCTTTCTTGTTTTTAAGAAGTCCACGAACCTGGGAAAAAACAGGTTGTTTTGAACGAGTCTTGCTACAAAATTATGACATCAAGGTCCATTGTGCTGCAATTATCAGGGAAAATGTAATCCTTGGATGACTGAGTACGTGGTCAATTCATGTAATGGATACGCCATGAACTGGTGAATATGAATAGATACTACATCACAATCCTGATTTAGATTTTGTGAGTATGAAATCAGGAGACTTTCAGATGGTCACATTCTTACAAGATCCATATGAGTCTTTCAAGAGGACACAACATGCCTTCGAGACTTGATGATATCAAATCTTACATATGCATGTTCCTATAACCTTCATATTCACCGCATGTCGTAATTTGCTGAAGCAGAAATTGGTCCAAATTTGGCTATAAATATTATTAAATATGTAATGTGGATACTTAAACAAAAAATGGAGTTAAAAAAAATGACACCTCATCACTCGAAAATTTGATCAGTGGAGATCATGCTATCTGACTGGTACTAATATCAGAAAGGTACATGAGTTGTATCAACATCTGAATCTAAAGGATGGTTTATTCACTCCCCCAAAAGACAAATTACAAATGGGTCCAAGCCTCGAATGAAAAGAACACAATCCTACTGGTTTTTGGAAGACAAAAAATACTACTGTGCAATTTAAGAAAACATTAGAAAACACTTTCTAGCGCATACGATGGGAGACCAAATGTTGACAACAAAATAATCCCAAAGGCAATACCTTAAAACCATATTCAAGTAACAAGTGAAGATTCCAAAGCTTTATCAAAAGTTTCTAAAGTATGTGTTCCTTCTCCCTATGTGTAAAGGGGTCATACTTACGAGATCAAAGTGGCATGCAAGAGGTATCCATTCCCATGTCAATGTTTCACAGTAATACAAAATTCCCATGGCTTACTATGAATCATCTGTGGCATAGATGGGACCAAAACATTGTTAAAGGGTTATGTCTAACATTCACAACAGTGGATAGGAATTCTGAGCTGATAGCTTCATGCCGAACGTACATAGAATCTCAATGTTGGTGGTCTGACTGACTATATAAGGGGATGTATCCAGAATTTCGGGTAAACAGCTATTTTTTGAGATATTACAAATGAAAGTAAGATCCCTAACTAGCATTTAATAATGCCTGCAAGGAATCTAAAGATGTTGGAAGACGGTGACACAATGCATATGGGAAAAACCTTCAGCGCATTTGAAGTTGTATTCTTTTTCTATGGTGAAAGCATGAATTTTCACCAACACCACCCTTTCACAAACATGGTTGAAAACTGGTTGTCTGAAATAAACATTGATGCACGGAAGACCCTTGGGAACCTCCAAGTTTCTCAAAAAGACATTGAAGGTTTTGATTTTGGTGAGTTTTTGTCCAAGTATGGGTGTCTCATCAGACAACGGTGTGGTCAACCCATGCCGTACTGACCTGGGAGATCATGGAGCACTGAGGTAATGAGATGCTGGAAGTGGTTAACTCAAGTGGTTAACTCAATATACATTCTTATAGGCAAGTACAAGGATCTTTTCCATGTCACTGTTGTGAAACATGTAGGCATGTGTTTGCCAAGAACATCCTACAAGGGTGGTTCTATAAGAAATGCTTCATGTCTATGTGGAGTTATGTATACCCTACCCTCGTGTTTTGGTTGTACTGTGACATGTCCCATTACCGTAGCTGGAAAATATCTTGGTCCTTTGGCCTTGATGTCTTGAAGCCAGGGCAGCCTCTCCTCCATTTTATTTTGAATAGAGGTCTTTGACTTTGGCCAGTTTTTTAATGGTCTTTTCCAGTGAATGTTGGAAACCTTTGGCAGCTCCAATGGCTTCTGCTGCAGCCCTTCCAGCAGCTGGATCAGCGGCACCAACAGCATTGGCTATTGCTTGATGGATTGCAGCAAGTTGGGTTGCGACTGAGTTTCCTTGGTCCTGATATGTTTGGAGATGATGGATGGTATCTTTGAATCTAGAAGGGAGTCCATCGAACGTGTCAGAATCATGAGTCGATCTGAGATCGGTTCTCTAGTGGCCATGATTTTTGCAGATAAATCTTTGATATGTGACAAATGATCTTCGAATCTGGTGCCTTCTTCCATTTGCTGAGTGTGGAAAGAGGTGAGCAATTCTCCCAGTTCAACATCGCTGCTCAGTTTGTATCTTTTCTTTAGGGATTTCCAGGCCTTTTCGTGGGCAAAATGTGACTTTGTTGTCTGTGATAAGAAATTTCGCACGTTCAGTTAGTTGCATGGCCAAGTTAGAAAATTCTTGATCACACCATTGAAGCCACATGAGCTTCTCTTCATCTGTTGCTCCATCACGTAACATCACTGTTGATGGGGTCGACACAAATCCCCACAAGCCTTTTGTTGAGAAACACCATGCGCATGTTGAAGGTGAATGAAGCACAGTCATCTCCATCAAAGAGTGGAAGCCTGAAATGTTCACCACGATGTTCACCATTGCCACCTGACATCGTGGCCATTGTTGATGGTCTTGTCTGCACCACCTGCTCTGATACCAAATGTGGGAAATCAGATCTCTCTCAGGACCTTTGAGGTACTGCAAGACACATTGATATGGTTCTCTTGTTCATCTACATACGACACAGATTTTTGTCCCTGATGTTACACTCTGCACAGTTTTCAAGAGGTTAAACACGGTACACATACACACGAATCTTCGTGTGCCAATTCCAATGATAGGATGTATGCCTGAAATGGCTGACTATTGCCAAAAAAAATGTACAAAAAAAATTACTGCCTATTTGTACTAGTCTAATAGCTAGGAATAACAAAGAGCGACTAGATAAAGACGGTACTTGACTGTCCAGTCTATCTGAGTCTTCTCCCGTCATCTCAGACACCGGTTGGTACCTTCAGCCTCCGAGCGACCAAGGTTGGCAGACCCCCAGCGCCCTTGGTGCGATCCACGGAAAAGACTGTCTGGATCTGCGGCAGTCCATCTGCTTTCCATCGATCTCTTGTTCTTCGGCTTTGAGTGGAGGTCACGCTCTCAATCTCAATGACACAGTAGCTCAGATCCTCTGATCTTGCTGTAGACCATTTTTCTGCCATGAATTGGACCTCACAAAGTCTTTGGTTGTTCCTGTCCCACCGAGCATCTTTCAGCTTCTTTAGCTGGATGCCACGTCAGCTGCTCGGACCAAGAGGAGCTCATGCTCGCGCTCTCGGTCACTCCTGTTGTTCTGTTTGCCAAAACCACTTTTCCTGCTTGCAAAATTTTTGCTGGAATACATGCATGTCATCCACATTCTCCTGCCAGTATACAGGTACACTGAAAGGCCGCGGCAGGCGCTGTGAGCGGGTTAGACTCCCGACACAGCGTAACTGACCCTGCCTCAGGATAGCATCCAGAGAGTCCACAAGTAGACAGGAGGGGCAGGAGAGATACCGGAGACCTCTCTCCCGCCTCTCTTTCTCTTTTGCCAAGCTCTGTCCCGAAGCATGCCACTTTTGATTATTGTCCAGTTTGAGCACAGAGTATGCCACTTGTGTTTTTCAACCTGTGCCACTTTTCCAACACAACTTGGCAGCATTCAAAAGGTTGCATACTCAACACTTGATAGTTTACACAAAAGGCCATGTATCATGGACATGCAGTGGGCTGCCTTCATGAATAAGGCACTGGCGTGCGGGAATTTCATGGTGGGCACTTGTTTTGTCAGGCTTTGCCCCTTTCCTGAGGGTGGCTGAGATTGGAATGTGTGTGCATGGAATGTTGAGCATCTTTTGGTACACTTGTGTAATTTTTACAAGTGTTTGGAAATGCGTACTATTAGGTCATGGGGGAGTGTTGTGATGCAAGTTGTTCCCGTGAGTTTGACCACTCAGCAGTGTCCATGCTCATGCACATCACTGATGCGGATCGAGCTGGTGCTGGGGAACATTTGGTTTGTAATGAACCAATCTGCAGCTGTAAGACAGCTTCCACGATGGCCCAGAGACTTACTGGGGTACTGTGCCCCCTTCATCAAGCATCTAGAGTCTTCTTGGTGGACTGGCCTTAGGCCCAATTTGCCTGTTTTTGCATTGAGTGTCCATCGGTCGATGATGGACTTATACTTGTTGCAGTTGCTATGTCTGGCTCCAGAAGCCAATCCATGTGTTCAGACAGTTCTGCATTCAGATGCATGTGGACTAAGCTACGGCCAAACTAATGCTTTTGGGCTGGGTTTAGGATAAACTGACATTGCCGTGTGCGTCACCCCTTGTTCACCGTGACAGCTATTTATCCCGTGTGCTTTTCAGTTTCCAGTCTCTATTGTACATTCATCTTCTGAAGTTAATGAGAATATGCACATCCATCCCAGTCAAATACTTGCACCTTCCTTATGTTCCAGTGCATCAGCTGACTGGATAGCCATGTCAGCGGCAGCAAAGCTCAGAAGCTTCCAGGCTATTTGTACTTCTTACTGCTCAGACTAGTATAGTATGCAGACAACTTTTGTTGTCAGCTTCTTCCTCTGCACTATTTTCTACACATAGCATGCTGCTGGAAAGAGCAAGAGATGCGCCGTTTACGTACAATCTTTGTGTAACCTTTTGAATAATGTAGTGAATTCTCAGTCAAGATAAGAGTGACTGACCGATTATTTGATGATCAGAATTTTTGTTTGTGTAATATTTGATTGATCAATGAGCGTCAAATAATTCTTCCGGAGACATCTAAGATCCCGAGGAGACCCTAGATTGAACAAAGTTAATCATTTATCAATGAGTTTGAAATTACAAGGACCAGAATTTAGATCATCAAAAATTGATGAAGCTTGCTGATCGTTGGAGGAAAGATGAAATGTCTAGGAACAGTTATCGTCATATGTTCCAGAAACCAAAATGAGTTACTCACAATTCCATCATCATCATCATCATCTGAGAGATACCAAACATGTTTCTAAACAATTTAGTTCTTCATTTTTTATGGAAGAATAAGGATGTAGGAATTCCCAAACCTTCTTCATGAGAAGTGTTGATGGTTGAACTACGGAGGCAAATGTAGGTTTTCAGAGACCGTGGATGTTTTAATCGACTCTTGAATGAAAGAGTAAGTCATAACAGATTTCTAAAATGCCCTTATATACCTCATCTTGCCAAGGGAGCACTGAGATAAACTCTTTCAAAGTTGATCCTCTAACATACTCCTAGCCTAGCGGGATGAGCGGCAGTCGCATTGTCATGCATGACATTTCTGTCTCCCACGACTTGCATGGCAAATAATATCGGATGCTCCTTCCTTCTAGTCTCCTGGAGGCCCTCCAACCTTAGTTTCTCCTTGAAGGCTGCTCTCAGCCATTGTGGTCAGTAAATCTGGTCACCTTTTGTGCTGAAAGTGCTCAGGTCGTCACTTGACCCGACCTAAAATCTCCAGAGTTTGGAAATAGATATCTCACTCAAGTGGACTCCAAATTGAGTTCCGTAAAGTGCGTTCGAATCTGTAAAACACCTTACATGCAATTAATTTACCAGATGGTTTTTATCAAGAAACCGATTTCCGTGACTTTCTGACACCCTTATATCCATCGTTCTCCCACTTTATGAGAATGAAATTCACACTAGTCTCTGAACTGCTGAAAGTGGTGCACTGCCAGCGGCTTGGTCCTGAAGTCTGCCAACATCATGCTTGAAGAGATGAACTTGTTGTGCACCACCTGCTTTGCCACAAGCTCATGGATGAAGTGACACCGTAATTTGATGTGCTTAGTGAAAGTGGGAAACTCTGTGTCCTTGGTCAGAGCAATGGTGCTCATGTTGTCAAAGTAGATGGTGGTCCCTGTATTCTGCTGCTGTCCAAGGCTTGCCAATAGCTCACGCAGCCACACGGCTTCCTTTGCTGCTGTATTCAGGGCAATGTACTCTGCTTTGGTGGAGGAGAGGAAAACACACTCTTCTTTCTTGCTCCTCCAACTGATTGTACCTCTCCCGAGCACAAAGAAGAACCCACTGGTCGACCTCCTTGTGTCCAGATCACTACCCTAATCAGCGTCGTTGTTGCTGATGAGGATGGGGCTGTTGTTACCATTGAAGTTGAGACAAAGTCTGCTTCTGCTGTTAAGGAAGTGCAGCACGCGTTTGACTGCCTCCCAATGTGGCAACTTCGGATTTGTGAAGAACTTGCTGAGCACTCCCACTGCTTTGCTGATGTTGAGGTGCTTGGCTGATGTTGAGGTGCGTGCAGACTGTTGCGTACATGAGGCTCCTAACTGCTGCTTGGTACGGCATTGCGTCCATGCAATTTCTCTCTTCCATGCTGTGGGGGGTCTGCGTCATGCTCAAAATTGCTCCCATTTCCAGTGGTGTTGTGGCTTGGCATGCTCCTGCCATTTTGAAGCACTTGACGATGTCACTCACTTACATGCTCTAAGTCAACTCAAGATTCTGCTACTGCCGGTCACGCTTGACCTGAAGGCCAAGGTATTAGCTGAGTTCTCCCATTTTTTTCATGTCAAACCTGGCAGTAAGGGAATCCTTCGCATCGTCCAAAGATTCTTGGAGTCATAGGCAATGAGCATATCATCAACGTAAAGCAAGGTGATGGCCTGGTTTTCCTCTTGGGTCCATAAAGTGCATGGTCAACTTTTCTGCACACAAAACCAAGGCCAGCCAGCTGCTCATCAATCTTGTGGTACCATGCTATTAGTGCTTGCTTCAGGCCATAGAGGGCCTTCTCAAGATTTCACACAAAATCCTCCTTTCCCTCCACCGCATATCCCTCCGGCTGCTCCATGTAAACAACCTAGGTCACCATTCAGAAATGCACACTTGCACCTTCCCTGTCCATAACAGTAGCAAGAGCGAGAATTTCTCGGATGGATGGGAATATTGTGACTGGTACAAATGTCTCATTATAATCTACACCCGTAGTCTTTGCATACCCCTTTGCAACTAGCCGTGCTTTGTAGCTGAGCATCTTACAATGCATGCCACGCTTGCGCCTGAAGATCCACGGGCAACCGATCACTTGGGTGTCACGTGGAGCTTCTTCAAGGGTTCCGGTGCCGTTCTTCATGATGGCACCATACTCCTTGTCTGCTGCGGCACACCAATCTGCTGCCTTGGCACTGTGCATGATTTCAATGAAGGTGGGTGGGTCATCGGTGATGGTGAGGATGAGGAGCTTGAGGCCCGAGGACTCCGTTGGTGGTGGAGCGGTGCACAGGTTCAGCCGCTCCCCTTGCTACGTCTTCTTCTTTACGAGCCTCTTGGACCGCCATAGCTGCTCCCTACTGTCGTTCACGCCTTTGTTGAGGCGTGCAGACCTTTGTGGCAGCTGATGTAATTATTTTTGCAGCTCATCCTCATCTGATCTGGTTGCTGGCTACTTCTCCTTCTCAGCTCCATCCACCTCCTTGTCATTACCGCTATCACCACCATCTTCTACACCATCCTATTTTGCTACCGGTTACTCTCCCACCTATGGTACAAGTGCAGGAGCAAGTGGAACTGTAGACAAAGTGCTCCAAGTCCAGCTCTTTCTCATCCTCTTAAAAGACCACATCATGGCTGCGGATGATCTTGCGTGCAGCGAGGTCGTAAAGGCGGCATCCCATGCTGTCGTAGCTGAGGAAGGCCGCCTTCACCGACTTTGCGTCCAGCTTGTTATGGCTGCCGGCAGGTAGGCACTTGCACAAATGCACCACATCTGAAGAATTTCAGATGCATCAATGTTGGCTTGCATTCCGTCCACGCCTCCTCCGGTGTCATCAATTGCACGATGTGCGTGAAATTCTGGTTTTTCAAGTACACGGCAGCGATGACCGCTTCCATCCAAACATTTTGCGGAATCCATGTCTTGGGGCATGCTGCAAAAATGCTCCATGAGCATGCGGTTTGCGCATTCAGCCACACCATTTAGCTGCGGTGTTCCAGGTGGGATGGCCTTGTGTCTGATCCCGGGATGGTTGAGGAAGTTGTAGGATTTGTTGGAGAGATACTCTTCTCCACCATCGGTGTAAAGCAACTTCAACCACCTGCCACTCTCAATCTGTACAGCAGTAATCCACACCTTGAAAGCATCTAAGAACTCATCCTTTCCAGCCAAGAAGGAGACCCACGTCTTTTTTGACTTGTCATCAATGAACGTGACAAAGTGAAACTTGTCGGACATGGGACCGCATAAATTAGAGTGAACGAGTGAGAGAATCTCCTCTCCCTTCCCCCATGAAATGAGAGCTGGCTTGCTTCCCTTCAATGAAGCTCTCACAAACCAATGCACCAGGTTGCTTCACCCCCTTCAGCTTCAGACCACGGACCATCTGCTGCATGGAGATGATGGCGCCAAAACCATCAGTTCCACAGGCCGATGTTGTATTTTCCTTCTCTTTATGCCAACACTGAGTTTGCTTCCTTATCCGACATCACATAGAGACGATAAAGACCATCCTTCTTGGCCGCTTTTGCAAGAACGTAGCCTGCACATGCAGAGATGGTGCAGCCACCATTCTCAGATTTAACCTGCATGCCTTCGTAGATGAGAGAGGAAACAAAGAGGAGGTTAGCTTCCAGTCCCGGAACATGGAGCACCCCCTTCACACGACGTTCCACGTGCTTGTCCTCAATAGAAGCTCAAAACACAGTCTCATCCTCTCCAACCACGATATGCACACGGTTGTCCCCCATGTGCACCCGTCGAGGTTCAATGGTGGTTTATACTATGACCACTCTGTTAACACTTCATGTGCCGCGTGGCTCCTGGGTTGATGATCCGGAACAAGGCGGTGTTGTCGGAGACGTGCTTGACCCGAATGGTAGTCACAAATCCAATCTGTTAATCGTCTTCATTGTCAGAAGTGTTAGACTGCTTTGTCGCTCCCACTCCAACCACAAGGTTCACCTTCTTTTCGCATTCGCGCGCCCGATGGCCTAGCTCCTTAAAGTAGTGGTATCTTCCCTTCTTCTTCCCTCCTCCGCCATTGTCACATGTTGGTGCTACACCACCACTGTGACCAAAATTGGTGATGAGAGCAACGTCCAGTCCGCTCCCGCCCTCATCTCCCTTGCGACGCTCCTCCTCAAACACCAGGCTCTCCTCCACGTCATTGAGGAAGAGCTTGATTCCACGCTGATCCAGGGAAAAAATCGAAGGAGTACACCATCCTCTCTGGCCTAGGAATGCCATAGAGGATGGTTAGCATGAGCACAGTTTCCTTGACAAGGTCCTCAATTGCAGCGAGCTGGTCAGCAAGAGAATTCACCATGTTGATGACGTCAATCATGGATCCGGACTCATCCATCTGCACCGTGTGAAAACGATGACACAACTGCATGCTCATAAGGATTGACTTGGAATCATAAGTGGACTCAAGATTTTCTCAAACCTCCTTTGGCGTGATGATGCCACGGATGAGGAGTTGCTGCCGTTCCGCAAGGTAGAGATAGATGGTGGCAATGGTGCAGTCATGCTTCTCGGGGTAGGTACGGGCCTCACCAGGAGAAAAAGAGCCTTTTGTTGGTTTTCTTTCTACTTATCATCCACCTGGCTCCAGAGACCCTTCTCCATCAGAACATCTTCATATTGTGGCTCCAGTTGAAAAAGTTCTTGCCTTCGAACTTGGCGACGTTGAAGCTGGCCACCACCAAAGTGGATGTCACCATAGCAGTGCAACATTCAGTCCACAGGCGACTCTCTCACACAACAGGGTGCAAGGAATGCCTCAAGGATGAGGAAAAACCTTGCTATAGCTCTGATAACACTGGCGGAAACTGGGGTAGCCCTCAGGGAGGTGATGAGGCTCACCAAGAGCCGCCTAGGTAGGACCAACTGCTTATGAGAGGGAGTTGCAGGTTGCACAGGCACACGGAAGCAAATGTAGGTTTGTAGAGAATACAAGTATCTGAATGGAATCTTTAATGACAATAGGAAATCATCACAGTTTTCTCATTTGGCCAAGGGAGAACTGAGATACACTCTGTCAAATTTGATCCTCTAGCGCACTCCTAGCCTAGCGGGATGAGCGGCACTCACATTGTCATGCATAAGAATTATGTCTACTACAGCCTACATGGCCAATATTTTTAAAATGCTCCTTCTTTGAAGTCTCCTGGAGGCCCTCTAGCCATGTTTTCTCCTTGAAGGCCGCGCTCACCTGTCCCGGTCAATAATTCTAGCTACCTTTTGTGCTGAAAGTGCTCATGTCGTTGATTGAACATAATCACCTCCAAGCTTTGGAAATGCATATCGCACTCAAACCGGCTCCGACTTGAGTTATGTAAAGTTCATTAGAACCTGCAAAACACCTTCCATGCAACTGCAATGCCAGATAATTTCTATCAAGAAACAAATCTCCAGCACTTTTTGACACCCTCATGTCCATCAATCCAAAAATCTCTTAAGTTCTAGTTGCTTTGGATATTCTTGTGCCAGGTTGGTGCAATCGGTTGAAAGTTAAAGAGACCTAGTTTGCTGCATGGATGCCATTGTGAAATGACCTTGATTGCCCTGAATTCAGGCATTGGTATGAGTGGTGACAAACTTCATTATAGTTATGGGGATGAAAATCAACCAATGATACTTCAAGGCTATAGGAAGGATTCCAACATGTTGATGCATGTGTAGATGACGTATATTCCTTCATCAAAGGTTGATTTGATCTTTGGATGTAGGTTTTCTACTGAATTATGGCAAACAATTGTACATCGTTGACAGATGTCTAGACATATTGACAGCTAATCTGGTGTGTAAGCTGCTGCAAGGAGAATTCCATGCATAATCGGTACATTTCAAATTTTAAATTTACATGTCCTGTGATGTGAAGAATAGTAACAGGAAACCATCCTTACTTCTGAACACACTCAATGCAGTTGGTGGGATGGGGAATACTAAAAAAAGAGGAGCCTCATATTCTTCGCTTATGTTTCTTCTTCTAGACCATGTCTTCTATCCCTGCTGGTTATTTGTAAGCCATTAACTCACAAAAGTATTTCTTGTTCGCTCACTAACTAGAATAGGAGGGTATTGGCTGAAAAAAATGCTGATTTTAGAGTTACACATGCACACTTGAAAAACAAATGTGCCAGTGGACACGTTGAGTTACACATCCTAGTATGTTTTATCAACAGTGCAAATCATGAAAAATGCATGAATATCTTCAAATGTGTGTTTCTTCACAAGGTATGGTCAACCATGTGGTTTTTTTACACTACAAAAAGTGTGTATCAACATGGAGACAAGTAGTTTCTGGGAAGGCAGGGTGCATATGAGTGATGTTGTATTCACGTGTGCATGAGTATACATGGCCTTAGGAATCATGTGTGACTATGAGACAAAACTGAGAAAACATAGGCCTAAGAAGAGATTCATGCCATAGATATGTTATGAGTCTGTTTAAGTTGAAGCATGAGACATGAACATTATTCCAG
Source organism: Penium margaritaceum (assembly GCA_023375785.1). NCBI lineage: Eukaryota > Viridiplantae > Streptophyta > Zygnematophyceae > Desmidiales > Peniaceae > Penium > Penium margaritaceum. The sequence continues at coordinate 81,520 of SZWC01003813.1, forward strand.
TTTTGGTGGAAAGTAAAATGGCATGTTATGTATCTAGGAACCAACATAGGGGCAAATTAACACATATGGCACTAGCAACACTTCGGATAAGACGTACAATTGTGTGCAAGCCCCCTCGTCCCCCCCTCCCTCGCAAAGAAACATCATATGGTATTCTACTGATCTTTAACTTTGATTATAAACAAAACTTCAGTCATTTTACCAGTTTTTTTTCTTCTTTGAATGTTTACACATCACCATAAAATTTTCAATTCCATTGGCTCTTGAAAACAACTATTTAAAATGTAAATTTTGCCAGGTGTTTCCTCCTCTCTTGTTTAGAATTGCGACTTCACAAGTGGATAATCTGTAATCACGGTGCACATCCGGCACACCGAACCCAAATGCACGATGGAATGACGGTGTCAGAGCTGTCAGTTCAACCTGAAACGTCAGTTCCATTGTGAACAATGACATTCATGCCATTCGGACGACACGGATGGCCAGCGGGTGCGGCCACTCACGCCAGTCAGACAATGTGAATGTGTGTATATGTGTGTGTGTATGTGTGTGTGTGTGTGTGTGTGTGTGTGTGT